>BQKN01064348.1:480025-511753 GCA_022839385.1 Asparagus kiusianus | reverse complement strand
CTCACAGTACGAGCGACCAGTCAAATCCATGCAGTCACCAAGTCCGCCTGCATGCTCATGATTGAAGCTCACCTCGCCTGCACGAGTCAAGAGCTGAATCCGCCCGTGATCAACAAGCTCGCCGAACTAGTATCTTGCAGCAGCAATAGCACGTACAAGGATAGGCTTTCCCACTCCTCACGACGTGAAAAGAAGGAGTACAGTGCTTTGAGCCAATCAAGTAGCCGCTCATGGTACAAGCCAAAGACATGGTATTTCCCAACAGTATATGGTCACATCCCATGATTCAAGGAGCAGCCACACCGTTTCTCCCCCTATTTAAGAACGTCTCCTGCAACAAGAAAGGGGTTCGAGATTGAAAAGTTCAAAAGAATAATTAAAGAGTGATTTGTCTAGAATCCCTTTAACTAAATCAATCAGTTAATCAAACCATTGACTCTCGGTTCTTGGCTCTGATCGCTATTTGGAACTCGAGAAACTCGAACTCGACCAGCACAAGACTCTACTGCGTGCTGAAGCCCACCAACAACCTCAGTCGGATCGTCCAAGGGAAGCAGACTCGGTGTGAGAATCGAGTGAGGCGTCCTATAGCTACCACAGTCCCCACGTTAAACAAGGAGGGCCTTCCCTCTGCTTTTGTTATAATTTTGATTCATTAGTTTGTAATAAGCTATTCTTATCAATACAAACGAAATCCCTGCTTCAGTAGATCAAAATTTACACCTATAGAAGAAGGCGACCACAGTGGGAGAAACTATTTCTTCAACCAAAATGGTGGTAGCTCAGTTCGACGAGGTTGCTGTTGGGACGACTGTGGAGTCCCTAGAAATCGAGTTTGACCAGGCCAAGTATGAGGAGTACTTATCTTCTTCCTCCGCTGGTGGTGATGCGTCCTGCAAACACCACAAAGTTATGCGTAGAGGCCGACCTCAAACGGTCAAAGCCTCTGCGCCTAGAGTCTCTATTAGAGTCATGTCGAGGGAGCCCACTCCCTCCGAATCGATCGAGGCCAAACCAGAGGTCTAGAGAAAAGGGGGAAGGACTGCCAGATGGGTTGCTAAACGACCCTCACAGACGCCCGCCCAGGAGGAAACGGTGGTTCATTTTGGTGCAGACCATGGCGTCGCATCTGCATGGAAGCTTCTCTCTCTAAAAGGGCTCGCCAGCGGCAACAATAGGCCCTCGCCCGACAGGAGGCCCGAGCCTTCGCTTCATACGACGGCCTGAGTTATTACCCAAATTTGAAGAGCGTAAAACGAAGGGGCAACCCTCCCAACACTCGAAGGCTCTCCAAATCAAGCGAGCCCTCACGTACGAGCGTACTTTGCTATGATCATGGTACCCCCCCATTCCAGCGGAATCGGTATTTCTGACTAACTAGACCACTCAGGCGCGCTAACCAAAATGGGTGAGACCGTCCACTTAGGTGTATTTTGGTTCTCAGGTCACATCCCTGATGCGAACAGACCACCCAGAATGAACATGCCTACCTGAATAGGCGAACCCTCAAAGGCAGGAGAACCTCAACACAGCCACTCGACGGGTAAGCATAGCGAGTGGAAGAGCCTTGACCACAAATGCAAAGCAGTAGGCGATATCTTGCAAACTTCGCCTACGTGAGCAAGGGGTTGAGTTTCGTCTGCATGCTGGAGTTCACCCCAACGCGAAGACTCCCCTATCAAAGCAAACTCGCCTGACTTCAAAACCTAACTATTCCACCCAGTGTACAGCAGGGAGTGCATCTAAAACTCTCTCGTACGATCATTCGGGCGATCATTCTGATGTTGGGGGTTGTTGCCAACCGCTCGGAGAAGACCTCCGGTGTTACGTAACTTGCAAACGCACCATACATGAGGCGAATCCTCAGTACCACTACGAAAGTCTTATACAAACAGTACTCACCGACCGCCAATGTATAGGAACGGCGAAACCTTTGGTGTTCGAGAGGCTTTCTCAACGGCCTTCCCAACCGAGACCTTCTCGTCGGAGGCAACGTCGCAGGAAGAGGATCACCACTGATGATCTATAGCTCCCGTGCACTACAATCAACATTACCGACAGGGGTAAAACGGTACTTTCTGATTCCCCAGATTCGGACTCCATCCTGGGGCCTAATCCTTGGCTCGTTCAACGTGGACAAAGTAGCATATACCAGCGTACCTGTATTCATACGGGGGTGAGCATCGGGTTTGATTACTCAACCTCAGCACCTCCCTCCGACGGCGAAGACGAGGTTTGCTCAGCGGCAGACACGTCCCAAACATCACACTCAAGTCAGGACACACTAGCAAGGGTACACATGGCTGAACCCACCCATGAACAGACGGTGGCCCAAAAGTTTGAAGAATAACAGGCAACCATCGACTCCTTAAGGGAAATGTTGGAACAGCTTCTGAACAAGAAGAAGAAGAAGAAAAGAACCCAGCACACCTTACCACGTTAGACGAGGAGTAAGGAGTGGGTACCTCCCCATCGTCCAGCGACTAAAACAGAGGATAATATCGGTCTACAATCCGATTACTCTTCCAAGACATCGCTCAACAAGATCCGTCTTAAATGTCGAATAGGCGACATGAAGATAGAGGTGACCTGCTATGTCATCGACGCCGAACTATCTTACAACGTGCTCTTGGGACGTTCGTGAATCCATAGTAACCGGATAGTCTCGTCCATGCTACACCGGTGTTTAAAGTATGTGGATGATTATGAGCAGGTAAAAACAATGGTGGCCGACAAGCAACCTTTCAAGGGCGTCGAGAACTACTTCACAGACTCTCTGTTGTACCAAGACCCCGACGAGCCACCGATTGAAGAGCTCAAGAGCGATACTGAGGCGGATAGCTAAACTGAGTATGGCGATGGCCTAGTCCTGAACGATTACAAATCAATTGTAATTGGCTGTGGAAGTCACAATGTAACTAATGCTGTTCAGGCGGAGGAGATTATCTTGAATGAGAAGTTCAACTTTGCTTATTTGTCGTCTTCCTCAACATCCAAAGATGATGCGCCTAACGACCTAATGTCGAAGCTCTATAATGACCGCTCCCTACACTTTCCTGTATGCTCATCGTATGTTGCAAAGACACAGCCGATCAGGTCATCACAAGCTGTACTCGTCGTATCGGCCCGGGATAACTTTCAAAAGGATATTATCTTTGGACGAATCGATCACCCCTTGTGCACGTTGTGGGACGAATCTAAAGATGAAGACCCCGCACCTCAGTTTTTGCAGTACAGTCAAATCTTAAAGCGCATGATGAGCAACATGGGGTTCGACCTCACTCGCCTAGAGGGCTTGAATTACGGGCGAGGGTGAAAGACGATTATCCGACCTGCTTATGTGCCTAAAGGCAAACCAAACCCTCAAATTACTACAACAAGACTCGGAGAGGTTTGGACTACTCCTCTTCCTCTTCCGATTTGTTCTGTTATTTCAACAAGGACTCTAACTATGCACACTCGGGGGATCGATCGTCGACAACCTCAGCATGGGACTCAGACGTCAGCATAAGGGACTTGTTTGATACCTTACTGTCAACATGGCTACGATTGATCCCACCGAAATGGTAGGGGACGAACAGGTCCCACTTTATGATGAGACATGGGACCGCCTCATCAATGCTAAGTGGAATAGTCGCTTCGAGCAATGTGAACCACCGACCGGAGACAAAATCCTCCAAGTGAACAAAGGCGATGAGACTAATCTCAAGCCCATATTCATCAGTGGTAGTCTACCTCCCCAAAAGAAGGAAGATCTCATTACCCTTATACATGAATACATTGATGTCTTCGCTTGGACCCTAGCTTTGGGATCAATTGCGGAGGATAGGCTATTTATGTCCGGGGATGGTCAGCGACGGATTTTTTACGCAAAGCATTGTCACGCGTGCCAAATCCACGCCAACTACCTGCATCAACCTCCTGAAGACCCACACCCGACAACAGCATCATGGCCCTTCGAAGCATTGGGGATGGACATCGTCGGACCAATATCCCCGCAGTCAGCGAAAGGTCATCGCTTCATCCTCGCGGTCACCGACTACTTCTCTAAATGGGCCGAAGACGTTCCTTTAAGAGAAGTCAATACTAATGACATGATTAAGTTCATCAAACATCATATCATATACCGGTACGGTGTACCTCGATGTATCATCCACGACAACGGCACACAATTCATTAGTCAAGCTTTCACCCAGTTTTGCGACAAGTTCCGAGTGCAGAACCTCTCCTCTACGGCCTATAACCCTTCGGCGAATGGCTTGGCCGAGGCCTTTAACAAAACACTTGTTACGATCCTAACCAAACTAACTCCCAACAGCAAGCACGATTGGGACGAGAAGCTGTGCAAGAGCTTATGGGCGTATGGCACGACGGTTCGTACACCGACCGACAACACGCCTTATTCGTTGGTATATGGCTGTGAGGCCATGTTACCATTAGAGATTCAAATTCTATCCCTCTGTGTCACCCTATCTATAGGGATGATGACCAAGGACAATCATCAACGACGCCTCGCGGAACTTGAAGCATTGGATGACAGGCGGCTGGAAGCTCAACAACACATTGAGTTCTATCAAGCCCGAATGGCCAAGGCTTTCGACAAGAAAGTCAAGCGTTGATCCTTTAAGGAGGAAGAATTGTTACTCACCGTTCGACGACCGATGATTCTCACTTCCATGAAGAAGGGCAAATTTCTGCCCAAATGGGAAGGACCGTTCGTAGTAGAGACAGTCTAGTCGAATGGAGCTTATCGTCTCGTCAAACCGAATAGTGACAAGATCATGATGCCTATCAATGGTAAGTTCTTGAAAAAGCACTACCCTTAGTGCTTCTCACAAACTCTCACGAGTGCATGAGTCTAAACATGTTCTCACAAACTCTCGCGAGTGCATGAGTCTAAACTGGTTCTCACAAACTCCCGCGAGTGCATGAGTCTAAACTAGTTCTCACAAACTCCCGTGAGTGCATGAGTCTAAACTAGTTCTCACAAACTCCCGCGAGTGCATGAGTCTAAACTGGTCCACAAACCCCTCCAACTGGTACACAAAGCTAAACTATTCCTACTTCATATACTCCGACGGGAAACCCTATATGAGACACTACTAATAGTGCTCTTATGTGTGACCTAGATCGCTATTTGGTCCAACCTTCTTACAGTTAGGACCAAAATAATCCTGTCATGTTAACCCTTACCTCTGACAAAATTAACTTACCAATCCTCTCCAATAGGATGGTGAGCCACCAAAGTCGCTCACGTCGTGGCAAACAATCCTGTCATGTTAACCCTCACCTCTGACAAAATCAACTTACCAATCCCTTCCAATGGGATGATAAGTCCTCAAAGTTGCTCCGATCGCAACAAAATTCTGTCATGTCAATGATCACCTCTGATAACTGGCCCCATTATTCCCACGAGTAACAAAGCCTAAGTAGTAATCTACCATGTGACGTGTTGCTACTTCGGTCAATAGTCACACTCCTACGTCCCTGAACTACCTGACCTATCCCGGGTATCCTAATATTATCTTAGAATAACCGATGGATAGCAGCCTACTATGCGATGGCTCCTATAGCAATTGATCGTCACATTCCTACATCCCTGAACGATTCGATTATCATTCACGTCGTCGTCCTCGCAAACGATGATGATTATCAAAGGCGGCTTAACAGATGACATGTCCCAACCGCCCCCTCAAGCAGCAACTCGCCAAATGGCAAGTCATTGTTGGGGTCTTTAGCTGGTCACATGCGCAAGCAACCACTCTTTGTTTCAAGCTAAGTGTTACCCTCTTGGTTTTGCCTGAGCTACAACGCAAAAGTCAGGTTTAACTCGACCCCACGCTACGAACAACCAAAAGCAGAAGGGGAGCCTAGTGACGAAGTCCAAGACAGACTCGTCGAAGGCTCGCCACACTATGAAAAATGGTATAACTGGCTCGACTCAAGCAACATGCAGCATAGGCGAGTCTAACTTAATGGTTATCATGGACTAACCAATAGTCCTAAGCACAGATCAGACACAGAAAATAAAGGAAAGACAATGCATGTGAAGCAGTAAATAAACAAAAGCGTAACAGGCCATTTTAGGCCAAATTTACAGACATAAAGATTTAAACTGTGATGCATCAAGCATTAACAAAACTACAAAACTATTTTTAGCAAAGAGAGAGACGCATTACACTATTTTCAAAAGACTGAAGTTGGCGATTTTCGCCATGACCACGAGCTCTGCCGCCTGTCTGGCTCAGGTCTTCGCCTCCTGTCATTGCTGAAGCCTGGCAAAAGCAGCCTCGCCTTCTCTTCCGCCTCGATAGCCCGATAAGCCCACATCTTCTTATGCTCAAGCCTTCTTAGCCTCGCCTCTCCCTCAAGGGATCCGACGTCCATGAAGAAGCTGTCATCCAGATAGGCGTCCATCTTCGCCAGTGTGGCTCGATGTCACCTGTGCAGGCGTCTAAGCAAAGCCTCCTGCTTCAGGATCTGCTTCAGGTTTTTTATTTTGACCCGATAACGTGTAGGAGTATATATACATATTTTTCCTGAGTTGTAAAGGGATTTTCATGAAATTTTTAGCAGCAGCCACCCCTCTCTCAAACCCTAAACCCTAGATCTTAGTTTGACCCTTCTCTAAGGTGTTTGTCGAAAGAAAAGCAAGGTTTTTACGGTGTTTGGCAGAGCAGGGATCTTGCATGCGTGTTCAAGGGCTCGACACAATGTTTTAGGCAAGATCACTTGCATCCAAACTTGCACCCTTAGTTAATGAATTATTTAATATGTTTAAATCAATATTTTATATGGTTAGATCTTAATCTAATGTGAAAATGGTTAAAATTTTGATATTAACGGTAAACAAATGTTAGATTTACGTGGTGCTCTTACTGTTTATGATAGAAGCATGATCATAATCACTAAGGTTATTTCTAATTTTGTTTTTAATGGTTAAATCATGCTTAGGACAGGTTTAAACCCTAGTCCAACCCTTATTTTAGGAATCTATGTTATATTCATGCTTAAACCCTAGACTTGTGATAAAAGGGCTTACATGTTAATTAAGTCTTTTTAAACGCTAGGTTTGTGGTATCCTTGGTTCTATGAATTTGAATAAACGATATTGTATAAGTTTCAAGCTTAACATGCCAGCATGCTCATGTTGATCTAATTGATAATTAGGCTTTATGTCAATTTCTTGATAAATTTGAAGATTAAACCCAATTTATTGTATTAAGGGTTTAAATAATAATGAAGATGATTCTTTTGGTTTGTAATTACTAGTTTTGCAATGTATTAAAGCATGATTTACACGTGACGTTCGCTAAGAGTTGTATGTGTTAGGTCTCATGTTATGAGCCTACATCTCTAATCTTGTTTTGATGATTACAAATAATTCCTAATATTGTTTGTCTAGTGTTTATGTTTTCTTATTAGGTATTCTAGACAAATAATATGTTAGAGGATGGATGGACTAGAGCTTTCACGATCATATCTATTGGAGGATGGAAGAAAATAGTGCAATGAAGCCTTGCAATTCAAGTTGAAGATCCAAGTTCAAGTTTCATCCGCAAGTTTACTAAGAAGAGCATATTAAAATTCAAGATTGCGTGGGTAAATAGTTTAGGTTTTTATATTATGTATGCTAAATACTTCAAGCTTAATCATATTACACACAGACACGTCTTGGTGTATATATATATATATATATATATATATATATATATATACATGTTTTGGTTTTTTATTTTCAATTTTAAATATGAAACAAATACTTATTTATATATATACATGTTTGTTTTCATATGGTTAAGATGTTTTGGTTTAGTTTTGTATATAAGAAATAAATATATATTCATACACACATTCATATATTTTATATTCTATTATATTTGAAAATATATTGTGTTTTTGGGTTATAGACTTTAAAACAATAGTTTATACCTTTAATCTAGTCTATAAAGTCATACAAGTGTTTTCAAAATATTGTTAAGCCAAAACATTAAATTTCAAGTATGTTCATTTTTATGTTTTAGACTATTTTGCAAAATAATGATATTTTTTATTTGGAAGGTCCTTTTTGAAAACCAGTTATTGTAGAATGTACAATCATTTCTCAAATTTTTATATTTTTTTGATTTTATTTGCTATTTTTAAAGGAAGTTTGAAAATCAATTTTCTATTTTAAAACAGACTGATAACCTGTTATCAGTCGACTGATCCGTTAACTGATGACATCAGTCTACCGATAAGTCGACTAAAGAATGTGCTTACAATCTTCATAAAGTTTTTGTTTTATTTCGATCGACTGACCAGTCGTCTGATGATCCATCAGTTGACCGATAAGGTCCATCAGTCAACTGATGAGCTGGAAAATGAATTCAATGGTCAGCTCATCTGTCAACTCATGCATCCCGTCAGTCGACTGACCAGCTCCAACGACTATATTTTCAGCCTTTGTTATTTTATCATTTTTGCTGGTTTTCCTTAGGTTTTGTAGCTTGGTTTTTCATCCTATATAAACTCTTATTGTTCTCATCAGAATTTTTTTTGAAGAGCGTTTTTAATAAGAGTTTTAAGTGTTTAAAAGTTTGTTTCTCAAGTTTAAGTTTGGTGTTTGAGTTTACAAAGAGGAAGCTTCCATTTTTAATTAAGGAATTCATCCTCAACCTTCTTTAACCTCTTTATGTTTATAGAGAAGTTTTTCTAAGTCTTTTCTCTAGTAATTTCATTATTAATTTTTATATTCTTATTATTGCTAGTTTGCTAATTGAGTTAGATTTTATTTATACTCATTTTGTCACACACACCCTATTTTGAGCTTGTATGATTTCATACATCATATATTAGGTTGTGGGTTTGTCATTTGTGAGATTGAGCTTACATTGAGTTCTCATCTAATTAGAGAATATTTTATTGTAATAGAGCTTTATTATGAGTTACACGTTGTATCACACTTGTATACCGAGAGGAGTGTGTTGTGAGAGATGGGGTTGTCCCAAGAGGAGTAGCATCGGTAGTAATGCCTAGAGGTAGGTCGTAATTCCGAGCACTTAAGGGAAACACGGGGTAGAGACCAACACTTAGAGGGTGTAGAATGTGATTACAATTGTGTGTGTTGTAAAGTTTTTGGTGAACTAGAAAACCGAATTATGAGGTGTAAACATTGTTAAAGTGAGCATAGAAAACCCGGTTGAAATAGTGGATTTCTCCCCAGGAGTGGGGATCAGAGTCGTAGGACGGAAGGTCCGAACTTTGTGATTATCCTTGTGTGTTAGAATTTGCATTGGCGTATCATTTGTGTCTAGTGCTTAGTCTATTTTATTCGCCTTGGCTCATTGTTTATATTGTTTATTCTTGCTCATATCACATTGTATATCTATCTTGCAAAAATAATTAGTTAATAAGTTTTATTCGATATTAATATCTAATAAGATTAGCAATAACCCTATTCACCTCCCCTCTAGGGTTCTTTCAGTATGTACATGGAGCTGTGAATGTTTATGCTTAGTAGTCGACTACTAAGAGTAGTAGTCAACTACTAATGTCCAGTTTTGTTTTTACAGAATCTATCAGATTACAGAGTAGTCGACTAGTGTACAATGTAGTCGACTACTAATATTGATTCATGCTTTATAGAGTATTAAGTAGACTTAGTGTAGTTGACTACTAAGCTTAGTAGTCAACTACTAAGGATGATTTTCTTGACACTTGTGTTGTTTTGATATGAAATGAGAGCTCTAGGCTTGAGTTACATGATAGTACATATGTGATCATAGTTATACATAAATTGCGTCGTAGTACACATGCTGATACACTAGAATGGGATTTTGTTAAGTATTGTTTCAAGTACACTTTTCCTATATTATTGTATATGCACTAGTGTGCGCAGACGTTTGTGAACCTATGTTATTGTATCCACACTAAAGTGTACGCTAAAGTTTGTGAACGTATATTATGGTATTCGCACTTGAGTGTGCACAAAGGTTTGTGAACCTATATTATTGTATCAACACTAGTGTGTACGCAGAGGTTTGTGAACCTATATTATGGTATCTACATTAGAGTGTGCGTAATGGTTTGTGAACCTATATTATTGTATCTTCACTAGAGTGTGCGTAGAGGTTTGTGACCCTATATTATGGTATCTGTACTAGAGTGTGCGCAGAGGTTTGTGAATCTATATTATTATATCTACACTAGTGTGCGCATAGGTTAGTGAACCTATGTTATGGTATCGGCACAATGTGCGTAGAGGTCGGTGTACCTATGTTGTTGTATACGCATGAGTGTGCACAGAAGTAAAGGAACCTATATCTTTGTTTTTGTATAGTTATGCGTAGAGGATTGAGATGTTTAATAGTTGTTATGCATGGAGGTGCTATTAAATGTGAAGAAACAGAAAAGATAACTTATATGATTTGATAGCCTAATGTGTTTGGCGGGCACTAAATGTGTTATAACTCACTCTTGGGTAGTTTTATGTATGAGAGACTCACTCGAGACATATATTTTACTCTGATGTTGACTATAATGTTATACCTACATGCTTCTGTTTTAGTCTCTTTGAGTTTTATTGTTTATTCTTTGGTTTCGGTGAAAAATGATTTTTATGTAGGCTATGCTTAATAGATAGAGCCTCCACTACATGTAGTAGCCCTTCTCTTGGGAGCGGATGGAGGTGATCTTGCTTTGTGCTCTGACGCTTTTGTTATTGTTTTTCTTCCTTTTATAGGCGGTTCAGAGCATCAGAGAGCTGCATAATGACAGAGTTCATGCATAGTCGCCGTCATATGAGCTAGTAGATGAGACTCCACAGTAGACTAAAGTTATATTTAGTTATTAGTATTTTTCTTTATTCCGCACTTTGTAAAGGCTGTGAGCCTTGGTACATTCTTAGTTGATTTATATCGTGATACACTTATATATTTTAGAATGTCATATGTATTCCATACTTGTTCTTTGAGACATGATTTATTTATGAGATACTCTTTCCTAAACGATATCAGTTACAGTTATTTCATTCTATTGCATGTTTGTACCTACACTTTATTTTCGATTCCACTAGAGGATATTGTTGTGATTAGTGAAACTTGTTGTTGCACTGTGTGGGTGCATGGTAGGTTTGACATCTCTGGATTCACCTTGGACTGTAGCCATGTGTGAAACTAGGGGCGTCACATTTACAGAGATTCATAGCTTTTTAGGTTTGGCTGGCTATTACAGGAAGTTCATTATGAACTTCTTGAAGATTTCGATGTCACTTACACACCTTAAGAAGAAGGGTGTACAGTTTGTTTGGAGAAAGGAGTGCCAGGAAGCTTTGGAGACCTTGAATGCTAAGTTGACTACAGCGCTAGTATTGATTATCCTGAGTAGTAATAAGACCTTCGTCGTCTACACAGATGCATCATTATCTAGTCTAAGAGGTGTTTTGATGTAGACCCAGAGAGTTGGGGCTTACATTTTATGATAGTTTAGGACGCATGAGCAGAGCTATCCCACACATGACTTAGAGCTAGCAGTAGTAGTCTTCATACTAAAGACAAGAAGACACTATCTTTATTGAATGTAGTTCGAGCTATTCACGGATCACCAGAGCCTAAAATACATTTTCTCTCAGAAGGAACTCAAGCAGAGATAGCAATGATGGGTCGAGTTTATTAAGGATTACGAGTTCACTATTAAGTACCATCCGGGGAAGGTGAACGTAGCGGATGCGTTGAAAAGGAAGCATCAACATTGGATTTTAGCTTTGAGGTGCTCGTTGTATCAAGAACTTCACACCCTTAACCAGTCTTATTTTAGTCCAAAGATTGGCAGGAGTAGCGCATATTTGGGAGCTTTGTCCGTGCAACTATCTTAGACTGATAGGGTGGTCAGAGCTCTGCTAGAGGACTCCTAGATTCATACCCGAAAGGAAGATATTTCCAAAGAGCCAAAGACTGATTGTACCTTTGGAATAGATAGAGGACTTCGAATTAAGGATCGATTAGTGATGCCAAGTAATCGATTGCTAAATAAATTTTTTTTTGATGAGGCGCATCATACCAGGTACACAGTGTATCTAGGCACCACTAAAATATACAAGGACCTAAAGAGACAATTTTTGTGGAGTGGAATACGTAGGGATATTGTAAAATATGTGCCTAAGTATTTTACCCCCAGCATGTGAAGGCAAAACATCAGAGATCCACAGGAACCCTACAGCGTTTACCTGTTCCAGAGTGGAAGTGAGCAAATATTTCTATGGATGATAGTTAATGGATTGACAAAGTCAGTACATTTCATACAAGTGAAGACGACATACACGACAGAGACATATGCGAGGATATTCATCTAGGAGATCACTACATAGAGTTCTAGAAATGATTTTATCAGATTGAGGCTCGGTTTCCTTTCACATTTGTACAGGAGCTTCCATCATTCGGTAGCCAATTATCATATTCTATTATGTTCCACCCATAGATAGATGGGCAGAGTGAAATAGTTAACCAAGTGTTAGAAGACATATTGTAGCCATGTGTGAAAACAAGGGCATCACAGACGGCTGCAGCAGCTAAAGTTGCCAAAACTGGGGCCTTTGTCGAAGAGGAGTTTGGGCCAAGCTCTAGGCTTGAGCCGTCCCATAGGCTAGGAAAAGAACCTGTTGGGACATCCAGGGGTGCCGAGGAGCAAGCAGCGTATCTACCAGAATCAGGGAGGCTAAGGCCATACCGTTGGTAGTGTCGTTGAGCCCCTGCTCACCAAGGGAGGAGTTCCCTAAGGAAGACAGGTTCATCCTATAGGTGCCCCTCGACAAGGAGGCTTCAATAGTGTGGTTCTACACGGCCCCAGTCTTAGCTGTGTAGCAGTTCACTCTCCCGAAGGACAAGGGGTTCCTGAAGGAGATACCGAGTGTTACCTTGCATTTAGCCCTCAAGCCTCACTTGGTTCGGGGGCTCTGCTAGAGCAGGAGCTGTATGATTAGCTCTGGTACATGTATGACTCTTCGTGGAAGAGGCAGGCGGAGTTGGTCAAGGAGAAGTGGGCCAAGGAAGAGGTAGAGAAGCAGATTGCCGCTTTAGAGGCCGAGCTAAATAGCATCGAGATCCATTGGAGCTAAGAGGTGGATGTAAGGGATGAGGTCCTTAAGTGGATCCAATCCTATAGTGTCAAACAAGCGGCTTTGGTCAAGAAACTTCAAAGTAAAGTGGCCTAGCTAAGGAGGGAGGTTGGCCAACTACAGCAAGGAATTTCCAAGAGGGACGGCTAACTATCTACTTTAGATAGGGAGGTCGAGGTCGAGAAGTGCCTTAAAGTGGAGGTCGAGGAGGATGCTTAATCAAGTCATCTCTTAGTTGAAAAGTTGAGGCGAGAGCTCGAGGAGGAGCAGTCGGCTCATCAAGCGTCTGCGACTATCGTCCAGGACCTAGAGGGTCGACTTTCTCACTTCTACTCGGAGCATTACAGGATGAAGGTAGTCGTGGAATGGCTCCTTGACTCCTTAGGTAAAACTTAGGAAGCTTTGGCTTGCAAGGCTGGTGTTGACCATGTAGTCTCGATACTTCCTCTTAGCTCTCGCCCCTCACCTGACCACCTTTATCCTTCTCGGGTCTCTTACTGCCTTGATCTCTTAAAGGAGATCGAGGTAAGCAGAGGGGGGTTAGATTTGGTGGTGAGCAATGGTAGTGATGAGTTAGAGGACAAGCTCGATGAAGACCCGCCTACTTCTGTTGATAGTGTCGGCACCCCTTTCGAGATAGTCCTTGTAGGCATATAAAACTGCCTATAGGTCCCTTAACACAGCTCGACGACGCTGGTTCGACAAACCGACCATTGGGCGACGTATCCAAATACGACCGTTAGCCCGCAACACCGAAGCGGATTAACGATGCTATGAAGCTAACGAACTGCACGCAAAACAACGGAATGAATCCACTCGCGTGCGGAATCAAGCCAACGGGTTGAGGAATCAACGAGTCATCCAACCAAGAGCGGACTCGGACGAATCACGGCCGAATCAAGATCAGTTTCGAACTAGAACTCAGAGGTGGATTTACTGCCAAGTCAAGAACCTGATTTACTGCCAAATCAGATCAACGAGTCAAGTCTGGATAAATCAACCACAGAACCGGATCACGGACAAAACCAAAAATGGAAAATGACGGAAAAAAACGCCTAAGGGGGCTCGGCCGAAACCGAGCCACCTCAAGGTGGCTCGGCTCTGGCCGAGCCACCTTGAGGTGGCTCGGCAGCCTAGCCACCTCGAGGTGGCTAGGCGCGTCGGCCACCTGTGCGCGGGCACAGTGAAGAGAGGCTATAAATAGAGGGCTTGGTTCATTTGTTCAAAGGTGGGATTTTTTCGAGGCGAAGCTCTGCAGGATTCGAAGCTCAGATCTAAAAAAAGATTCAAGCTTTGGGATTTTGAAGACTTGCTCATCCAGATCCGGTGCTCGGCGATCATCAACGCCAAATAAGGCAAGAGTTCGAGAGGAACCGGATCTTAAATCGGATCTCAGATCTACGTAGGCATACTCCGGATCAAAGCTTGGTCTTTGATCCCGAGATTTGGGGGATTGTTTCCTTGGTGAAATAATCTCCCCGGCTATTATTTCCTTCATGAAATAATACCCGTCGTACTACATAGATCCGACCGGATCTAGATCTCGCGGTGGTCCACGGATAAACCCCGGCGCAGGCAAACAACCCACGCAAGCGAGCGACCGCAAAACAGGAGCTCGTGATTTGTTCGACACAAAAGGAGAAAGTTGTAATTTTTCTTTATTTTTCTTTGATTTTCATTGTAACCGGATCTTATAAAAAGACCGGATCTTTGTAACTCAAAAAGCTATTATTCAAGATAGCAATGGAATCAATAATGAAGAAAGACTCGATTTTCACCGCGAACAATCTGGCGACCATAGTGGGAGCCGCCGATCTCGCTGCCGAGATCGGAGCGTCGCAGCCACGGATCTCAATCCCGGTCGTGGAGGAGGTCGAATACGAGTTCGACCAACAGAAGTTCGAGGAGTACCTTTCGTCCTCGTCCGGATCAACCTCCCCCCGAAAGTCCAAGAAACTCTCCTCCAGGAGAAAAGTTCGTTGGTACGAAGAAGTAGAAGCTACCAATGACAACCTCACCCCGATTGACGCCAAAGTTGCGTCGGGTGAAGTTCCTCCAAATCCCAACCAGGTCAGATTTGCTCTGGCCAACCCTTCTGCCACGGAGGGCGTGGTGACTCTCTCGAAGAGAGCCCGCCAAAGGCAACGTCAACGCCTTACGAAACAATTCGCGAAGGCCATGGAGTCCGTTGACGGGATCCGCTACAACGCGGATCTGAAGAACAAGAGAGGCAAGCTGCCTCAACAACAGATGAACGGCGCTTCTTCCAAGCCGCTAACAATGGAATGGGTCCGTGTCAAACGAAACCGTTCAACCCTAGAAGAGCGTATTCGCAAGCGCCGCGCACTATCAGTGCAGGTATGGGCTCAAGCCGAAGAAGCCCGTAGAAAGCTGCAGAAAGAGGTAGCCAAGAAGCCGCCATCAACACGCACAGTCTGGAGACCGAAGTCTGAAGCGGCGGTTCAGACCAAGGAGCAACAACTGCAGCCGTCGAAAGTGCAACTTCCGGCGAAGCAATCCAAACCGCCGATGATTTCCACAATTGCTCCGGGAGATCCCGCAGGACCATCCCAGAAAAGGAAGTCGGTTTTGGAGCACCTCGGTCTGCTTCCCAAGGAACGAGGCAAAGCTCCAGTCCAGGAACGTTTGGGACCAATGAAGAAGTCCCGAATGATTCAACACGCTGGGGGTCGCCGCAATCCCCAACATGACGAACAAATCAGGGCAACCAAGCGCACTACGCTGCGCATTGAAGTTCAGGAGCCGGTTGAGAATTCACACCCACAAAGGCGTGTATCGAGACACGTGACTCTTGAAAGCCCGAAGAAGGTAGTTCGCTCTCAGAAGGAAACGTTATCATCTGATGACGATTGCGTTATACCTGAGAAATCGTGCCAACACACGATAGGTTGCTCCGACTTTCAAACGGACGAGCTATACTATCGTGCTGGGGGTACGAGCAAATCTAGAAAGAGAAGCCCTCGAAGGCTCAAAACTCAGTGCCCTTGTTCAAAGCTCATTCGGGTGATACTGTCTGAGTGCAACTGTATCAAGGCAGTCCCCGAGAGAGTTTCTGTGTTCGAAAGGCTCAGTACAGAAACGCTAAAACCAAGGCATAGGCGTTTCCGACAAAGAAGAACGGTGGTCGGTGATGGAGAATTTCTGAGGGTCACCGCCAATATGACCAGCAAGGGAACATCGGCTCAGGACAATCCCGAGGCAATTCCAGAGGTGCCCCGACGTGTAACTCGTCTGCAGTCCGGAGCTATTATTCGTACAACGTATGGGAGGGTTCGGACAAGAGTACCTTCGGGAGATGAAGAATTAGATGCCGGATCGGCAATTGCATCTGACAACACCGTGTCCAGTGAAGGACAACCCCGCGAGTCGTTCATGATAAGCGCGGAACAAGTGGCCAAGATGCTCGAAGAAGCCATGGCCAAACAACAGGAGAGCTTCAGGTTCGAGATGCAGATGGCCACGCAGAATATGAGAGAAATGCATGACCAACAGATCCAAATGCTGACAAACCGGCAAGGCGAACCAAGCCGCCATAATCAGGTTGTTCAAGAAGATGAGCACACGAATGCGGATGAAGCTCGCAATGTCAATAATCCTCCCGTTAATGCAGGGGGTGGTAATGAGGATGCTAGTCACAACGCCACGCTTCCACCTCAGAATCGTGCTAACGAAGATATAGGTGAAAGTTTGAAGATTAAAAATCTCGAGAGCAAAATCAATACATTAATTTTCACTCAAGAGATAAAGGAAACGGGCATTCCTTGTCCATACCCAAGAGAATGGGAACCAATCCTATATCCGGCGAAGTTCAACCTAATCAACTTCACGCCGTTTGATGGGAAGGGTTTACCCACTCAGCATGTGATTTATTTCAAATCACACCTGGGGGTAATCTCCGGCAATGAGCCTCTGATGGTGCGGTCATTCGTTGGCACTCTTCGCGGAGCCGCCTTCAATTGGTATCACCGCCTCAAGCCAGGTAGCGTGAACAGCTGGGACGACATGGAGACTAAGTTCCTCACAAATTTCTTTGACGACGACACCGAGATATCTATCGGATCGTTGCTCGATGAGAATCAGAAGGACGGGGAGTTAGTCGACACCTTCGTCAAGAGGTTCCAGAACAAGGCGTTGAATTGCAGGGACCCGATCACTGAAGAGTTCATTCTATAGACCTTCCACAACAATCTTTCCTTGGACGTGTTGGAAGCAATGGGGACAGCACCATCCAAAACGTGGAAGGATCTGAAGGTTCGAGGGGAGCAAGCTGAGCGTTTCCTCAGGAGAAAGAAGGCGGAGAGAGGCCAACAAGCGGCGAATGCTCCAGCGCAGAATTTCAACCAAAGGGGGAAAGGTAAGGCACATGCCAATGCAGTTGATGCTAACCAAACCTTTCAATTGCAACCTCAGTAACAGCAGCAGCGGTAACAACGGCCCCAGAAGCAGAAATCTTCAGAGCCAAGGTTTCCTAAAGTCTACTCCTTCAAGGATGATGAAGTTCCCGGCATCTTCAAGTACTTGTTGGAGAACAACAAAATCCAGCTGCCGGTGATCGTAGATCAAGAAGGAGCCAGCAAAGTGACGGATCAAAAGTACTGTGCGTACCATAGAGCGGTCCATCACCCTATGAGGTCATGCTACCACCTCAAGGACAAGATCCAGGCGTTGATTGATGTAGGGGTCATAACCCCGAAGCCTGCTAAGAATGTGGGAGCAAACGCAGTGTCGATCAGCTTTGGATCAGTGCCCACAACATGGTTCGACCCGAAACGCGTCACCAAAGTGGGGATGAAGACGGTGAATGATGACCCACATGGACAGTGCCAAAAGGGACTTGTGCCACACACAGCCCTGAACGGCGAAATCCTCTGGGTTCATCCGGATCTCATTAAAGATGAACAGTGGGGAACACGAATTTCACGTTTGACTGGTTTAAATAGAACTTGAACAGTTTCAAAACCATTTTTCTACTTAATAGGGGTGGTTACACCATATAAACCCTTATTAAGGAGAGATTTACGGGGCGGTTATACCATAAAACCTCATTAAGGAGCAGATTAAGTGGCGGTTACACCCAAAATCCCCTATAAATACTAGAAACTCAACTGAGTTCAGGATCTTTTTTCTTGATCGGAATTCTTAGAGATCTAAAGGCATTTTTGGTGGAGAAGATCAGTATTCATTATTCTTCAATCAAGGGCATCTTCAATTGCAGCAATAAGGAGTTTGTTCTTGGCTGGAAACTGGTTTTTGGTTAAACAAATCAACTCTTTTGCAGAGTTTAAACTCGCTCAAAGTTCCCTAACTCGTTCAGAGTTTCATACTTGCCACGCAAGTTCGTCCAAGACTTCAAGTCAAGAGGCAAAGACAATGTTCTAGTGAAGTGAAACGTTAGATCGTTAACAGGATACAAGATCGAAAGCCCATAGACACTAAAAAGAACCCAGGTTAAACAAAAGGAAAGGTCTCTATCGATCTTTCTCTCTTTGTAAATTGGGACACTGATCGAGAAGATTGTAATTTCTTTTTCTAAGCCAGATAGAGAGAAATTTGTATTGATAGAATTATAATTCATTCTTTTTCTAAGTCTGTTAGAGAGAATAATACAAATTTATTTTCTTAATTTCTTCTTTCAATTTTCCTAACTAACAAATAAAACTGCTACACCAGTACGAGTTGATAGATGCATTCTTGGTTAGGTACAACTCCTCGAATTTCATTCACATACCATGTGTAGTTGTTTCCACAATTACATAGTACCCCATTTCATTAATGAGAGCAAGTATAATCATACTATGCACCTTCTGATCCATCTTAATTATTCCACTCATCATTTGTCTATATTGCTAGTTGAGATACTCCTTAGTACTGGTGACCATATCCACAATCATCCTACATATCAAATCTGTCACATCGAAATGCTACCCGGTGATGACCTAGTATAGAAGGAGAATGTCTCGAGTGGTGATAATTGAATATGAGGACTTTGGATGTAGGTCAAACTTAAGAAAGAGGTTATGGAGGATGAACACTTTCTTAAGCATGCCTGAATGTAAGACCCTGTCACGCCCCGCTTCCCAAAATACACGGGAACCGGGACGTGAACAAGCCCACGACGTATTAGACTGAGGAGAGATAAGTGCTAGACCTCCGTCTAGTTGTATTCATCGGAGGTTATTCTTAACTCAGCAAAAACATAGAAGAAATAGGCGCAACCTCTAGGGGGCCTAGGAGTCCTAAGATCTTTTGGATGAGCCTAGGTGTAACTGTGATAGTTATCCCTAGGACAATGGCAGAAGGTGAGTCCTCACTGATCCAACCCAACTAGCATAGAACTCTTGAACAAGTGCAAAATTGGCCTTATTGGATTTTTGAGTCATCATTGAATTTATCTTGGCCTTTGTAAATACCTGACTAATGGGTTTGAACACAAACAGTTTATCAAGATTGAATTCTCTCTCAAAGTGAATAGGCAAATGTCAAAAGATAAAGAGGATTCCATAGTTCTTCGTCATTTTTCTGAAGCCATTATCATAAATAACAATAAAGTGTGTTAATTGGGTAATTAGGGTTGAAATTTGTAAGAAATTTTAAGTTTTAGGGTTCAGATTATAAATTTTGAAGTTTCTAGCTACCAATCAATTGGCCAACCGATTAGCCAATCAATTGGCCAATCGATTTGCTCCACTTCGTTTCACCCTTATTAGACGTTATCACCAGTGCTGAAAAACAAAGAAAGCAAGCAACAAGCTGCGGCTACAATAAGCTAAGAACATCCCGAAGAAACCTAACGCAACGAGCGGAGGCTGACAGCTTCACAATGTGATACGAAATAGGCAGTTACAACAAAAATTAATAAACGTTGGACTACTTTATGGGTGGTTAACACCACTCCTAGCTTCCAAGTAACAAACTTACATTCTCCCACTTGGTCTATTGGTTCATCACTTGGAAGAATCGGTCGATAAGTTATTTTACTTTTTTCAATGAAAATACATTACAAATTCACCAAAATTTTTTCTATAATGATTTTTATCAATTTAATGCTCAATTTGCACCACAAATAAGAAAAATTCACTAAATTTTACAAAGATAGGGTTTGAGCATTTATACCTTGAATTCGGTTGATTTGATTGCAAGATCGTTGTAATAGTTTGTTAAGATCATCCCCGATCCCTTTGTCTTTGATTCAAGGAGGAGAATTCAACAGGAGTTTGTGATTTTGGAGAGATTTGGTAAGAGGAACTGGAGCAAAAGATATTTTAGAGAACCCATAATTGGTTAGCAAACTGGTTAGCTAATCGGTTAGGGCTTTTTGAAATTTTTTTATTTTTTCTATATAGGGTCTGGCTATAGTCCAAGAAAGTCATTTTTTTACAAGGCCTATACAAATGCGCCATTGGTTAAGGGGGTCTACCTCTACAAATAGGCCATTGGTTAGGAGGTCTTTCCTTGCGGAACAAAAAGAAAAAAAATTTTATTTAACTACACATGGACTAAGAAAAATTGAGAGTTTTTTCTTTTTTCCTTTTTTATCATTTCAAAAAAATTAGTGTGCTTCATAAAGAGCTAACACCTCTTCTTCTCTGAGTGTAGAAAATTTCAAAAATAGTTTTAAACATTTAACATTGACTTTAAAAATATGACCATTTTTACGATTTTCGATCTCGATATAAGAAAACTTACTTAACAAAATCCAAACCCATCTATTGTGAACTCAATTTTTTAGATAAAATATGTAGCTTTGAGTTGTATAGTAGAACTTTTTATACTGTTGTAATATACTTTTGCATTATTGAGTTTTCATGAAAATTTTTAATTTTCTCATTGTAAATTTTCAATTTTATATTTGCATCATTTCGAATCTCTTTTAACTCATTTAGTTAGTGAATTATTATTTTTCCTACCGAGTCTAAATCAAAGTTGAGCTGTTTGATTGTCTAATAGCGTGGTGCTCTAGTTCAACCGGTAAATGACACGTCTTTTTAAAAACAAACTATATGATGACATGTCCACGTTGGTCTTGAAAACTATTTGAAATGCCCATAAAGCATCACACAATTTAATTGACTAAATTTTTCTATTCTGGTTTACAATTTTTCTAAGATTTATTTGATCTGCCTATTTTTGACCTCTACTTGACCACTAGTTTTGAGGTGATAAGGAGTTGACAATTTATATGTGAATAAATATTTCCTCATCAAGCCTTAAAAGAACGGTTACAGAAATATGTACCGCTATCACTAATGATTGCTCAAGGAACTCCTAACCCAAAAAATATGTTTTCCTTCAGAAACTTGACAACCACTTTTGTTATCATTGGTTTTACCGGCTACCGATTTGGCCCATTTGGACATGTATTACCCTAAATGTATAATTTTCCTAAAGAGTTTGGAAATGATCCTATGAAATCTATACTCCACAAATCAAAAAGATCAACAACTAGGAATTGTTATAATGGCATCATATTTCTTCTAGTCGTTTTTTCTAAGAGCTGGCAGTGGTTATCAGTTTTACAGAACTCATATGCATACTTAAATACATTAGGCAATATAGCCCATGTTGGAGAATTTCCTCGACTATTTGTCTTGGGCTAAAGTGGTCCCCACAAGCTTGTTTGTGACAAAAGGAAAGAACATGATATCTATAATATGAATACGGGTCATCCTAATATGAATAATTCACGTAGGAGGGGAGACATTATCTATCCTATTTAGACCCATGTGAAGGGATCTGTTTTATAACCAAGTAGTTTACGATATCTATAAACCATGGTACAGATTGAACATGAAGGAGATACTCGTCCGGTAATGATCGTTAATAGGAACATTTGGTATTGGTGCATTAGGAAGCCTAGACTAATGATCTGCTATTGGGTTATCTACTCCACTCCTATCAAGAATTTGCAAATCAAACCCTTTGAGCAAGAGTATCCATCTAATTAGTCACGTTTTAGCATCTTTCTTCGCTAATAGATACTTTCATGGAGCGTGATCAGTGAAAACCTTGGTTAAAGACCCAAAGAGTTAGGACTTGAATTTTTTTAAGGCAAAAGCAATAACAAAAAAAATCCTTCTCTATGATGGACTAATTTTATTGTGCATCATTAAATGTCCTATTTGTAGAGTAAATCACATGAGGGATCCCACCTATAAGTTGTCCTAAAACAGTACCAATTACAAAATTGAATGTATCTCATGTTAACTCAAAGGCCTATCCGGTGCATGAATGACTAGAGTTGAGTTGAGTTATTTCATAAAATCAAAGGCCCTAAGGCATTCAAGAGAGAAATTAAAGGGTGCATCCTTGGCTAAAAGATTGATCAAAAGCCTGGGAATTTTGCTAAAGCTTTTGATGAACCATTGGTAAAAGCAGCATGACTTAGGAATAATCTAGCATCGATTACAATTTTGGGAGGAATAAGGTTAGAAATGAAATCTACTAGATTTGTCCCCCTTATTGAAAAATACATGCACTAAGACAATCTTATATTTGACCATGAAGTGAATTTCTCCCAATTTAGAGTCAGTTTTTCTCCTTACAATGGGTTTAGACTAGTTTGAGATGATAAAAACACTCAGAAAATGAGTAACCAAATATTAAAAAATTGTCTATGAAATTTTTTATGAATTTTTTAACCATATCAGAAACGATATTGATCATGCACCTTTGAAAAGTGGTGGGTGCATTGCATAACCCAAAGGGCATGTGATGGTAGGCAAAAGTTACATACGTGCATGTAAAAGTGGTTTCTCCTGATCTTCAAGGGTAAGTCGAATTTGATTGTAACCTGAATAACCATCTAAGCAATAATAGAACTTGTAGGATCTGAAATAGATACACTAGAACACTAGAGAGGGGGGTGAATAGTGTTCTTTTAAAATTTATGCAAAGTAGATTATAAATTACAAATAAAAAAAATAGCAATCTCAGAAATTCACAAACACAAACACAAAGTTTTATACTGGTTCCACTAACCCGGTGTACATCCAGTTCCCAAGCAAATCCCGCTTGAGAGTTTCCACTATGATTTTGAAAGAACTTACAAAATCAAAATCAAACCTGACCAATTTGCAAGTCCCTACAAATTGCAACACCAATTGACAAACACCTTGTTAATTTGCACTCCAATTTCTAAACTAAGAGAATAACACCTCTCACAAACCTAGAGAACTTTTGAAGCAACAACTCGATTCCTATAAGCCTTGATTTGTAGTGTAGTGTAGTAGTGGCTTAGGAATGATTCTAACTTCTGTAAATTACCTAGACAAGTATTTTAATGAGGATCAAAGGCAATTTCAGAAAACTTTTCTTTTTCTTAAAATCTGAATTTTTTAACACTTGAAAGATGCACAAATATCAAAACTTATGGGTATTTAAATTTGTGCATTTTTCTGAACAAATAACCTATTTATAGCCCTTGAAAAGATAAGAATTTGAACTTTAAAAAACATTTAAAAATAACTATAAACAGTCATTAATTCAAACTTTAAAATCTAGAAAAATTATATCTGTAGTCGATTACAAGACGTAGTAGTCGACTACACTGAGTTAAAATCGACTCAGTGAACCAGAAAATTTCTTAGTAGTCGACTATAATATGCATTAGTCGACTAGTCATGTGTTTTACAGAAACATGACTATCAATTTTGTAGTCAACTATATTAAGAATTAGTCGACTAGTCATGTGTTTTACACAAATATGACTGATAATTTTGTAGTCGACTATATTAAGCATTAGTCGACTAGTCATGTGTTTTACAGAAATATGACTGACAATTTTGTAGTCGACTATATTAAGCATTAGTCGACTACAAAGGGTAAAAAAATATGTATGAAATGTTTTGACACTTAAATATTAATTATAAACTCTAATGGTTAATATAGGGGATTTCTATAATTAACCAACACACTAAGCCTGTGTTAGTGTGTTGTAATATTTATGTATGTGTGTGTGAGTGATCAAGGCTTGTACAATAATTCTAAGTAAAGAAAATATAAAATACATTATCTCATATGTTCTTCATCTTCTTCACTTCATAATGCCTTGAACTCCAACTTGCACTTGTTCATATTTTAATATTGAAAGCTGCATATAAATGTTAGTGCATTTATATAACACACATTGTATAAATTGTTAACATCAAAATAATATCGTGGAGACATTATATTCAACATTCTCCCCCTTTTTGATGATGACAAATAATTTATGTATATGTAAGTATCTTATAAACAAATTGAAACATTATGAAATAAACATACTTACTCCCCCTGCATATATGCATATTAGAGTCTATAACATTACATGCGTCTAATCATTATACCATTTCTCCTCCTTTGTTATCAACAAAAAGAGATAAACATTTATGCTAAACATGACATTATTTCTTCAACATGAGCCAATACTTCAAACAAATCATCCAGATTATGAACATAGTCCTTAACTTCACACATCCAAATAGGTAGGCAAAGACTTACCATAAAGACCAAAAGTTCTATAATGTTCATCACCACAATCTGTTTAAAATATATAGCACATATATTAACTATCCAAAAAAAACACCATAGTAATGTAAATACATAATCAACATACTTGACATAGTAGCAACATAACACATTACATATGTCTTAATATCAACCCGCAACTTCATAGTTTTTGATACTTAAACATAGATAACTAACATAAAACATAATTGTTTTGAAACTAAATACTAAAACATCCAAATCTAATATGATGCATGCAAAGAGTTCTAAGGTGTTGGAGGAGGTTGATGTCCTTAGAAGAAGGCGCTAAGTTTAGTGTCCAAGCCATCAAACTTCTTGATTAGCTCTTCTTGATTACTAATAATATAAGAATTCTGAGAATATAGAGCTTTCTAACCAGTTTCAAGTTCAAGAATACGTGCAGATAGTGTGTTGTACTGCACATCTGAAAAACATGAAGGTTCTGAAGGAAGTGGTGGTGGTTGACTAGATGAAGTTCCAGCTTGATGAGATGATTGAGGTATATCGTGTTGTTGTTGTTCTTGAGTAGGTGGAGGCTCATCGTGAGGATTTTGATCATGAATTTCAAAATTAGTTAACTTCATTCTTGTAAGAGCATTGGAGTCAAAAAATTTGACGGTTCGAATAATCGATTTTTCAGAAGCTAGATCGACATTGAATTTTTTAAAGACTTTTGTTAAGAAAGCACCATAAGGAAGAGATCCTTTTGGTATTGCCAACAGAATTTGATAATAAACAGCAGCCCAATTTACTTGAATATTTCCCATAATAGCATATAGAGCTTTTGCTAAATCTATGAAAAGGAAATGAAAGCTCCCCGTTTTTGGAAACATGTTATATGCTAGGATTCTAGCAATGAAACGAGGAATTGGAAGGAGTTTATTTGAATTGTTCAATGGTTTTCCATAACCCAGAAGAAAGAGGTGATTAGATAATAAATTCTCATCATTCATTTTGATGGAACTAAGAGTTACACCTTTATAGGGAATGTTAAAAAATTTTCCAATTCACTTAGTAGTCAATTCAATTTCTATCCCTTTTACATGTGTGGTTAATTTTTCATGTCCATGAATTGCTTCCACACGAGTGATATTGGTGTAGAATAAATGAACCAAGAACGAATATGTAGGTTTCTATTTTCCGATGAAAATAATTCTAAAAAACCCATATTTTCAAAATAAGAACTGAAATTTGATGGTATGAAATCGTCAAATTTGATGAATCTACCCGGAAGAACTTCGAAAGATTATATATTATTGAATTCTTCAAGTAAATCCAGACTTTTTAAATAGACAATAATTTCATCATTAACATTAAAATGAGTTTGTTTAGCTTTATTAGCTCTAGACATGATGAAGAACAAGAAATGAACTTGGAAACCAAGAAAAGATTGAAAAGCTTACCCAAAATGATGAAACCCTAGATGTAGTCGACTATTCTTGCTTGTAATCGACTACAAGACCTGAATAAAGCTTCGAATCAAGGAAATTGTTGAAGAAAGAAGTGGGAAAGATGAGTTTTTTATGTTGTCCCAGATGAGGAGACGGGTTTTCTAAAATGGGGAAGAAGAGGGATCGGTTATGGTTTGAGAAAAATAAAGTGAATTGGGGATTTTAAGATGTTTTTCTTGTCAAATAATTGAATGGTCAAGATTAGATAAGAAAAAATTGTGTGGTTTGGATTTGATCTTAAATAAATAATAGATATAGGGCTAGGATTTTGATCAAACTATTGAATGGTTGAGATTAAGTTTTTATAAGTTAAACAGGTATTAGGTTGTGGATTTGATTAAAAAAAATCAAAAAGACTAAAAGTCTATAATTTTTGTAAAACTGTTGTTAGTAGTCGACGATAAGCAAAAGTAGTCGACTACAGGTTGGTCGACAGAAAGTTTATTTTCTGACTATAATAAAAAGTAGTCGACTACAAGGCAAATTAGTCGACTATACTGAAATTCACAAAAAATCCTATATGCAGTGCTTATGCATGTAGTCGACTATAATGCAAATTAGTCGACTATAAAACCTGTGAATACAAATGAACTTTAATTTAAATCATCAATTGAACATATACATAATTCTCTTCTTAATTTAACATAAATTTCTTCTTTTAAAGGCTTTGTTAATATATCTAAAATTTGTTTATCAGTAGGTATAAATTCTAACGAAATATCACCTTTAAGCACATGATCACGTAAGAAATGATGTCTAATATCAATATGTTTTGTACGTGAATGTTAAATCTGATTTTTAGATAAATTAATTGCACTTGAATTATCACACATTATGGATGATATGGGACAATTTATGTCATAATCTAATAATGTTTGTTTCATCCATAAAACTTGAGCACATGCAAGACTTACAGCAATATATTCTGCTTTAGTCGTTGATAATAATACTGAATTTTGCTTTTTACTAAACCAAGATACAAGTAAATATCCAAAGAAATAACACGTTCCACTTGTACTTTTTTTATCGGATTTACATCCGGCAAAATCAGCATCACTATATGAAATTAAATCAAAAGTGCTATGTTTTGGATAAAACAATCCATAATTTATAGTATCTTTAAGATATCTAAAAATTCTTTTCACTGCTTTAAGATGAGATTCTTTAGGATTAGATTGAAATCTAGCACATAAACAACTAAACATAATATCAGGTCTACTTGCAGTAATGTAAAGAAGTGATCCAATCATACCTCAATAAAGCTTTTGATCAATATTCTTACCATTTTCATCTTTGTCAAGTGATGTAGTAGTACTCATTAGTGTTGGTTTGCTTGTTGTATTTTCCATTCCAAAGCATTTGAGTAAATCTTTTGCATACTTGCTTTGATTGATGAATATTCCTTCTTTTAATTGTTTAATTTGAAGTGTAAGGAAGAAATTGAGTTCACCCATGTGACTCATTTCAAATTCATCCTGCATAGTCTTAGCAAACTCTTGACAAAGATTGTTATTAGAAGAACCAAAAAATATATCTACATATATTTGAATTATGCATAACAATGGCTCTCAGTTTGTAAGCAACACCTTCATCAAATTTTGCAAGAAGTTCATGATTGAAGATGTATTATCAACAACATATAATCTCATGGCAAATGGATTGGCTGAGGAATTCAACAAGACAATCATAAAGATTTTGTCGATGCTTGTGAGGACCATCAAGCGAGATTAGAATGGCAAACTTGACGAAGCCTTTTGGGCCTATCGCACCACAGTTCGCACACCTATCGGAGTGACTCTGTACTCTCTGGAGTATGGATGCGAGGTTGTTCTTCTCTTGAAAATCCAAATTTCATCCCTTCGCATTGCTCTCACAACGGGGATGACAATGGAGGAACAAATCAAAAGCAGCTTGAAGAACTTAAGACGTTAGATGAAAAACACTTGAAAGCTCAACAACAAATTTAGTTCTACCAAGCTAGGATTTCTCGGACCTTCAACAAAAAAGTCTGACAATGAAGCTTCAAGGAAGGAAACTTAGTTCTCGTCGTACGGTGACCAATGATACTCAACTCCAAGAAAAAAAGTAAATTCCAACCCGAATGGAAAGGACTATTTATGATAGAGATAGTCTACTTAAACGGTGCATATCGCTTAATCACCTAAAACGGTGACAAGCTCATGATCCAAATAAATAGAAAGTTCCTAAAAAAGTAGTACCCTTAGTACGCTCAAGATAACTCATTTAATAGAAGTTCCTAGAGAATACTGTGTAGGACATTCTTAAGAATAACCTGAGAGCAGCTGATTATTCTAGATGAAGACTAATCATCTGAATAAGTTATCCTTAATCATAAATGAGAAGTGATTAAGAAACTCCCACGGTGACTACTTAATCATTTTCAAGATGACTAAAACCCCCCACTATGATTTTTCGAGCACTCTTTCGTTGAGATGATATTTGATTCGGTTAATCTTCCTCCACAAAAGTCCCACGATGTAATTGTGGAGTGCTTGATGATTCACGGTTCTGCATCATAAATTTCCTCACTGATCAAATCAATTAACAGTGGGTCCACTAAAATTCTTTTGGCTTAGTCCATTCAAACTCCCGCTGCATTTGGGCACTTAGCATTCCTAATGTTAAAGTCCCAATATGGTACTCTCAAGTTCGAGCTACCGATTCACGACAATCAATAAACCTCTTTCGTGTTAAGTTCTTATCACTCGACGCTATGAACCCCCACTGAGTGATTTGTGCAAATAAACATTCCCATAGTTAATTGTACCACACTCCCATTGTTTCTTGGTCAAGCCTTCCTATAGTTAGGACCAAAGATAAAATCTCCTATCAATTTTTTTAATGAACGAGAGGTCAACTTTCAAATCGGACTTCCTTTTTGATAAATAAAAGGCCCCAACCTTTTTCCCCTTTGGTCAAACCTATAAAAGTTAGGGCTGAAGTCGAAGTTTTGTCTCGATAAATGAGAAATTTATTTTCAGATTAGGTAATCAATCCTATAAAAGTTAGGGTTATCAGAATCTTTTCAATTTTTAGAGTGGAGATCTCACTCTTTGTTTCACCTTCCAAATTCTTAAAGTGGAGATCCTACTTTGAGTTTTTTATGTAGCAGGAGATAGAATATAAAAATTTTCTTCTCCAGCAAGGGGTTCGTCCTTACCCCAAAAAGAAGGCTCAGAGATAGAATATAAAATTCTTCCTCTGCAATATCGGGTTTGTCTTTGCCCCAAGAGAAGACACAATCTTTTAACATCCATAATCCATGCCTCACATGCATGAGGAATTTTATCCTGAATCCTAATTAAGGATAAGCCTACGCCTAATATGTGTTGCCGGTTAGTCCTTTCCCATAAAAAAAGACGAAGTCTATGTATCCAATATTGTAGCACTAAGTCTAAGTGAGTTCATTCTTTTAACATAACGTTATATGTAAAACGGACTTAGATAATTCACATGATTCCCCGATTGAAACGATGATCAGTAAAGGCACATCAAACCCGTTGATGGTCGAGGATTTACCAAAAATCCTATAAATATTATGGTTAATTATTCCAAACAGAATGAGAAATCATAGTAAAAAAACACAATGAGTAAAAAATATATTTCATTCATATAATCGAGTTTATAAATATAGCAGTTCATGAAGCTTATGACTAAGGACTTGGTGTTCTAATCTAGACAACTCTTCTCGCTCAAGCTCACGTTGTAATTCGGCCTTGAAGGATTCCTCGATAGCGGATAATGTTCTCGCGGCCTCTTCCTCCATCTTGACTAGCTTTTGTTCTGAGAGTTCTAGTTTTTTTGGAGATCACAACTCGAGCATGCTCATCATCTGCCTTTGCCAATTCTAAGATGGTCTAAGCCTCCTCCTCTGCCTGAAGTTGCTGCTTAAGCAGCGCTATCCTGGCATCACTTAACGCAAGAGAGGAATCAAGATCACGCAAAGCTGCCAGCTTCTCAGTGAGGTTTGTCCTCATCTGATCTACCCGATCTCTTTGAGTTTGAACCTCGAGCTCAGCAGATGCTCGGGTGTTGCTCCACATTTGCAATCGGGACTCCATCTGAACAGCTACATAAGTAGGAGCACCTATAGCTTGAAACTCCTGTAGCTTTTGGAATTCGCATTCCAGCCGGTCCAGATCGTCAGCAATAGCTTTTGCTAAATCTGGAGAGCCTGTGCTCTTTATTGAGACCATTTTGTGCTCGAGAAACGGTCTGAATTGATCAAAAGAAAGCCTCCTCTGGAGAAATTTGTCGATCATCGTGCTCACGAAGGAGAAGAAGTGGCTAACTTCCATGCAAAGAATAGTTTGATTGAGGTCATTGTCCAATAGCAGCGCCCAGACAAGAGTATGAAGCTAAGACGAGAGCCCTACGAAGAAGAGAAGAGATAAGTACTTTGAAACATAAAATATCTCTAATAACAGCATGAAACTTACCAATGCCTGCGGAGCTTTCTTCAGCTGAACACCCCGTACTCGGTTCCGCTTACCCAACCTCATGAGATGATGCGAGTATTGCAGGTGTAACGGCTGTCGATGCACCAACTTCTTCAGTTGGTTTCACGGCTTGTTCAGTAAAGCTCGCATCCGCAGTTGTGGCAGTCACTATGGTTGGCGGTTCTAAAGAAATGAAGACTTGTATCTTAGGAGCCAATGACTAAGCCTCGATAACAATCCCTGCTAACAGCAAACCTTCAAGTTCATCAGACTTTCCGATAAGAGTAGTCGTATCAGTCTTAATGACTGGTCCTACGATTAGAACTCCCCTATAGTTATATGAAAACTGACAAATGAATGATTGCAACACAGGAATAAAGCTCATACCTGTAGGCGAACTAGCTGTGCTAATTGGCTCGGTGGCCTGTCGCTGGGCTTGTTCTGATAACATATCATTGAACAGCCTGTCATTAGAGTCCAGGGGGGCTGGTATCAGATCAAATGAGGGTGCACCAACTCTAGGAGATCCCCATCATGAAAAGCTTCCTCTTCACCTAGATCCTCTATCAAAATACCTGCAGAAAACCTAAGTGTTAAAACATAAAGAGAAAAGTAAAGAAATGATGACAAGTGGTAGTCAAATTCACCTTCTGCAGTGCGCTAGGTTCTGCGGCCCTAGCACTCATGTCTACTCCTTATAATTTTTCTAAGAGAGCAAGAAGCATAGAAACAATTAGTGGGGGAACGAATACTGAATCGTTCAATTCCCACCACCTGAAAGGTGTACTTGGACTCTCGACCCTTTTAGTCATACCAGGTTCGGCACCAGAGCCTACACCAGCTTTAACATTTATACCCACTTTAGCATTTGCGGGTTCCCCAGTCATGGCGTCATCAACTGGTCATGTGAAGTCATGATCAGGGGAAGGAGTACCAAACATAATGTCATTTTCATCATGGTCCTCTGAGAAGTATGAAAATCTTCTATGTCTAGGGTTCAACATTCAAGAGAACAAAAAGGCTGCACGGAAATAAAGTATTTACCTTCTCCAACAATAAACACGTCTGTTTCCGGTAAAAGTTGCTGTTTTCATTGCTCTTGTTTGAGATCTGTTACAACTTCAATCGTTACAACAGAATAAAATGAAAATAAAAGATTTACAACTTTAACGAAAATAAACACGAGAGCCCGGTTTGG
>BQKN01064348.1:456784-479033 GCA_022839385.1 Asparagus kiusianus | reverse complement strand
GGGGTGTCTTTGGCCACCGTGGTCCCCCCTTTGTTTGTCTCTTCTTCCTTTTGTCTTGTTCATGGTCCCCCCCTCCTCCTTTAATTCAAATTTCAAGAGAGAAAACTCCTCTCCCCAAAACCAAACTCCCCCTCCATATTTCGGTTTTTTTTTGATCTTCTTCTTCCCTTTCTCAAGTTCCTCCATTGATTTGCTCTTGAGAACTCCTTCCTCCTTCAAAAGGATTCGGGATTTTAACGGGTACCCATTTGCCGGAAGCGTCTCCTCTTCCAAACGAGGGTCTTGACTTCCATTTCCGAGCTCGGAGGAGATTTGGGTAAGATCCCTCTTCAATCCTTCTATTTTCTTGTAAAGATTGCATTTTTTATGCTTGCAATAGATAGGGGTTGTGTATGCAATACGTTCTTGGGGGGTTTTATGCAAAGGCCGAAACTTATAGGGGCTTATTTGCAAAATTCGTGGGGCTGAAATTTGGGGTTTTCTTTCAAATATGAACTAAAATTTGAGGGTCTTGGGTTCATGTTTATTTCCTCAAGAAACAGTGGTGCTTTATGCAAAAGGATGAAATGGTTGTTTGAGGGGTTTATTTGCAAAACAGCCCCCTTTAAAATTTTGGGGGCTTATTTGCAAAAGGGCCACGAATTTGGGACTGAAATCCAAGGAGGGTTGACCCCAAACTCCTGGTCAAACTTTTGGTAAAGGGATGTGGAGGTTAAACCAAAAGTTTGTGGAGGGGCTTTTATGTAAAATTAGCCAAATTTTGCAAAAGGGCTTGTTTGCAAAATTTAACCAGAATTGCGGGGTACCGGGATGTTAAATGATCGAATGTGATGATCACAACCCGGCTCACGCGTGTCCTTGACCTGAACTTGGGCCTTGAACACGGGGGGTATTTTGGGTATTTCACCAAAATTCGCCGCGGAAACAGTTATTGTTTTGCGGGTACGAAATTTGTAGGTTAATTAGACATGAACTATAACATCCTATTTGTTTATAGGATCTCAAGTCCAAGTGCTGAATTTTCCTTTTAAATTTCGTGTATGTATGTTATACCTGATATACTGATCTTTTTGTTGTAGATCTGCGATGTCTTCTCGTCGCGCTCGGCTTTCCAGGAGTCGCTCTCACTCGCAGCACAGCGAAGAGGAGGCTCCCGCTGTATCTTCTTCAGCGGCTTCTTTTTACGGGGGTGAGAATTTTATACTTTCTGTATCCCGGATTGACCTCTCGCGGGTCATGAAGGAAGAACCGATACCCCTCCCGCGGGGGTTAAGGTCTGTATCCCGGATTGACCTCTCGCGGGTCATGAAGGAAGAACCGATACCCCTCCCGCGGGGGTTAAGGTTTCAGACTTGTTTTGCTTTAGCCAATTCAAGTCTTCGGATATATTGGGGCGATCTCGTGTTGTCTTGCACTTTGGAGACCGGTGCGTGTTATCACACTATCTACGTGATGATACATACCGTTCCCCTGGTGTAGGACACTCGAGATCATCTCTCCAATGATCCGTTAAATGATCTCATCTTGTTTTTTATGAGACAGATTTTCTGACTCTATGCTTTGCGGTTTGTTGCAGTTGAGTTTCCCGGGGGTAGCCTTCCTCACCATGTCCCCACAGGTTGTAGCAAAGAAGTGTTTTCTTCAGCTTCCGCCCGGCAGATCATCGATCCACTTCCGCAGTTCGGCCGAGATCGTTCAGACGATTTCTGTCGCTTGATAAGGGATGGAGGGCGTCACTGTTTACGCCAGCTCATCACTGATGCTCCCCTCACTGCAGATGCTACTTCTACTGAGGCTTTAAAGAAGCCAGATTTTTTATTCGGGGATCACACCGAGGATCCTGCTGCGCTAACTCTTGCTGAGGAGCACTGGCTGACCCTTGACGAGGGAGCCTTTTTATATATCCCTTCTATTCCTCGCCAGTGTTCTTTTACTAACTTGGAGGGACAGGCTGTGGGGCGACAGATGTCCTGGCCTCTTACCAACACTGCTATCCACGTTCAGTGTGGATACATTTCTCACCATAAGAATCCCGGTTCTCTTGGGTATCAATCCGTTTGCGGCCTTCGACCCGGGATCATGGGCCTTGATACCGCACACCCAGGTGAGGTATCGGCGGCCGCTCTTACCGTGAAGAACCGTCTAGCTCAGCTTGGAAGACAATTACCTCACCCGGAGTACAGATGTTATGGTTGGGCTTCCTCACTGGCTAAGGGATGGTGGGCTCGCTTGACCAGTTATGTCCTGGGACGCTGGGAGAGAGACTTAAAGAGCAGTGGATTATATACGCCCATACGAGCCACCATGCTCGGACTTCCAGTTAGCTGCCGTCACTTCATGGCGTTGGTCGAGACATATATGCCTGATAGCAACACCTTTTTGACCAGTGGCGGAGAGCTAGGGTTGGCTCTTCATGAGATGCACCAGGTTTCCGGCCTTCTGATGGGGGACTGTCCGTATCAGGAGTACTTTCCTTCAAGCCAGCAGTTGGAGCGGTTGAAGAAAGATACTCCAGATATGTATAATACACTCTGGGACCTCACTTGCCACTATTATACCTCCTTGATACAGACTTCTCCTCTGGCGAAGAAGAAGAAGCAAATCAGTTTGAGGCAATTTGCTCTTTACCTGTTCCCTAATTTGGAGGATGATTCTGGGGAGCCTATGCATGAGTTAGATGTATTGACCCCTGCCGCCATTAATGAGCTGATGGAGAGGGCCGAGGCCCGTTCTTATACTATCGCCAGTGCTGAGGGAGCTTTTTCGGCAGGAACCAAATTTCGTTCATTTCTTCGTTGTGCATATAAGCCTATTGAGCCCCGTTCTTTGTTAGCAGGCTACCTTGCTCTTTGGCTGAAGAAGTGTGTCGTTCCGTACCAATCTTCAGACGCTCTCCCTCTCGAGGTGCTCTTCCCTGCGGTCCAGCTGGCTTATGGGAGGGAGCTTTCTCTGCTTCCAGCGATGGTTGCGAGTATCCATTGCGGTCTTAGGAGTGTAGTCAGCATCCTTACACAGGTGGGTCCTGAGCCATCAACTGAGCTTATTTGTCCGAAGGTTGAGCTTCCCTACGCTTACTTGATGGCGTGGTTCGTTCTTCACCGTCCGGACTTGATGTCGGCGCCCAGCGCCGTTGATGCTCCCGTCCCTTTCCTACAACTGTTGGAGAGGAGTAGGTGGCTTGGGAAGAAATTTGAAGATGTACAACAAGCACTTCAAGTTCGTCGGAGTTGGGAGCTCTTCAAGTGCTTTCCTCACTTCTCGGGTCGTTATGGCGAGGAGATGACTGACATGGAGAAACCTCGAACTAACCGGACTGTTCTTGACGTCGGTTGCTTTCGCTGGTTGGTGAACATCCGTGTCGGGTATCTTGTTCTCCGGGTGAAGAACCGGTGTCACATAGAGCCTTACCTTCCCTGTCGCTTTGCTCGACAGTTTGGCTATGACCAACTATACGTTGGGAACCCGAGCCGGGGTTTACAGGTTAAGGGAGGGCTTGTCGATGGTATACGAGCGTGGCTATGGACCATGGTTGGCTGCACCGGGGCTCAGTTTGCTCTTCCTTCGTATAAGCGCAAGCCGATGATTACCTTCCTCAGCTGCAAGTGGTTCCTTTCGGCTTATGAATCCATAGGTGTAAAGAGCCTTTCGGAGTTAGAGTCCGAGCACTTGGTCCAGGCTGCTATGGCGGCTGCTAGGAGGCAGGGGAAGAGGCCTGCTCAATCTCCTCCTTCAAGCAGAGTTGATGGAGAGCACCTTCCTGCGGATGGCGATGAAGCTTGTGAGGAGGAAATGGGCATAGACACCGACCAAGTAGAACTTGATGCAGGTTTGTCATGCTTCTTGATTCGCCTCTCCTCAACCTTGGTTCGTGAAATAATCCTTGTTGTTTCAGGTGGATCGGCCGACGACCATGAACCTATCGCCTCACGTCGTGCGAAATCCAAGTTTGGTGGACAAACTTCGCACAATCGTCCCGTCGGTTCCCAGAGGGGTGGTCCTTTGAAAAGGAAGAAGGTTGCCTATAGACCTCCTGTTGATCAACGCTCTCATGGAGTAGATTCCGGAGGCTTTGCCGACAGGGAGGAAGGTAACTCTCCGTTACTTTCCATATTTTGACATGATTTACCTTCTGGGATTCATAACCGTACTTTATGTTCCAGGGTTCCTTGAAGAGGGTGAACTTCCATTGCCTCCTGCATCCCCTGGTCCGGATAACATGGATTGCTTCGTGCAGCAGATGTGCGACGCCCTTCATGACGGTTCTCTGGGCATCGATTTGAACATTGATCTTGGGCCAGAGTATGGCATCGAGCCCACCACTTCTTACTCAGGTATACCTGCACCCGATAATATATCTTTTGATTATAGGGAAAGAGAACTCGACTGAGGGTGAATCCTTTCATGATGTAGGTTTTGAAGACCAGGGGAATGCCTCTGCGCTGAGTTTCTGCGGCCCTGACGCTGGGCTACTAGTCGATATGCTGGCTGAACAGGCCGCCAGAGGAACTGCGGGACCGCCCTTTACGAGCGATACACTCACATCATCAGCCACCAGGACTGATTCTCCTTTGACTACCGACCCTCCCCGTGTTGCAGAAGATGATGGACTTGCAGGTATGCCGATGATCTTATCACCCTGATTCTCTTTATTTGCCTAAATTTCCATTTTGACTAATAAAGAGGTATAACTGTAGGACCAGGCGTTGTGCCCGATGCTGCTGCAGTTTCTGGGGCTGATAGTTTGCCTGAGAGCCATGTCTCTTTGCCACAGCCGAGAGATACGACTGATTTGCCTGCAGGGGTCGATGCACCCTCCATGGCTAATCCTGCTGTTATCTCAGAGTCTGCCGTGCCTCCACCCGAGGGAAGTTTCGCCAGTACAGGTATACTTCGAATTTCCTCTCGGGTTTCCTTGTCGTATTTGATAATCTCTTAACTTCCCCATTGTTGTTTGCAGGAGCTCGATCATCTCTACATGAGTATGTTCGCGTCCTTTTGGCTGATACCGATCCTGAGAAAGAGATTTTTCGCGCGGACCTCAACTTCTTCACCGCCTTTTATAATGGCATGATTGAGAAACTTCTTCTCCGAGGATACTGCCTTGACCAGTTCAGGCGTTCCTTTTCTCGCCACATGCTGATGATGAGGGAAGAAGGATACCCAGAGTTGGCTGATTCCTTCACTGCTGATTTTACTGCTCTGGAGTCAGAGGTTCAAGAATTGAGGGATTTGAAGGCTGGTGGAGCTTCTTCTTTCATGTCCTCTCAGATGGAGGATAGAATGACTCAATGGCGTGACTTGAGATCTTCCATTAGCAGCGAGCTCCGTTCACGCGAGCACTCTGTTGCACAGCTGATGGCCAACCTGGCGAAGAAGGACACCAGCAGAGGCGAGTTACTCAGCTCCCTAGATTCCACTCGTGCAGAGATAGCTAGGCTGAAGGAGGCCTTGGGACGTGCCGAAGAGTCTGCTGCTATAATCACCGAGGACTTGGTCGGATTGGAGCGCTCTCGTGAGTGGACGCTCGACAAGCTAGGATCAACACAGGAGGGATTGATGAAGCTGCGAACTGAAGCCGCTGAGGTCTTGAGCAGTTCCGAGGATTCTGTCCGAGCTCGCGTGCAGGCAGAGTTCGAGCAGAGCTATATGGACAGGCTTTCCGGTTTAGAGTCTCACATTCTTAGTCGTCAGCTGCCTTCGGGTTGACGAACTTGTTGTTGTATGCTTTTGTCTTGATCTTTTATTAGAGACTCCTTATTTGCTTCTTTTTACATGATGCTTCTTGATATGCCGTGGTGTCTTCTTTAATCGGTAAAAGACTAAACCGGCTATACGTGTTAGGTATAGACTTTGGGATTATTGGCCAACCCCCAGCCCTTAACGGGTTTGACGTGCCTTTACCGACTACCGTTTGTGTCGGGCTAGCATGCGATTTGTCTAGGTCCGTTCCGCATGTAACGTTGTGCTAAGAGAGCGAACCCTCCGAGACTTTATGCTATGACTTTGAATACATAGACTTCGTCTTTCTCACGGGAAAGACTACCCGGCAACGCGTATTAGGCGCCGACTTCATCCCTGTCTTTTCTGAAAGCAAAGCCAAGGGAAAGGTGAGACTAGAAGTGGGATTTCCACTCCGAGAATCGAAAAGATTCGGATAACCCTAACTGTCGTAAGGTTTGGTTATCGAATCGAAAGGTTCGAACGACCCTAACTGTCGTAAGGTTTGGTCATCGAATCGAAAGGTTCAAACGACCCTAATGTAGGCGTCAAAAAATACTAATAGATATCCCAACGCAGAAAACCACTCAAAACTGGGAAAATAACCCAAAACTCACAATTTTTGCTGTCTCGCCAGCGAGACAGTCTTTTACTGTCTCGCCAGCGAGACAGTCTTTTACTGTCGCGCCGGTCGAGACAGCATTTGCTGTCGCGCCGGTCGAGACAGCATTTGCTGTCGCGCCGGTCGAGACAGTATTTACTGTCTCGCCAGCGAGACAGTAAATTTGCTGTCTACAGCATTGAAATGGACAAATAACCACCCCAATAACTGCCCTACACGTGTCCATTAACTGCCAAGGGACGTGGGAAACAACGTGGGCGAAAATCAAGCGAATAACTGCCAAAATAACGGAGTTTGAAACGTGGGGAGGCAGTTACAGCAAAACTGCCAAGAATATTCGTTGGGCGCGACATCTTTTTACTGTCTCGCTGGGCGCGACAGTAAATGTTCTGTCGCGCTGGGCGAGACAGCAAATGCTGTCTCGACCAGCGAGACAGTAAAACACTGTCGCGCCGTACTGACTTGTTATCGAGTTGTGTTTTTGCAGTTACAGACCCCTGAGGCTATAAATACCCCCCTAGGGTCACTTCTGACGAGGATCGAGCATTTTTTAGAGTATTCCAGAGCAGAGAGAGGAGAGATTTCAGTTCCTGGAGCGGTTCCTTGACATTCAGGCTTAGACTTGTTTTCAAGAAGAACGACTATCTTACATCGATAAGATATCGTTTTCAATTCTGACTTCGATAACGAAGAAAGAGTCATACGCCCCTCTCTCACGATCTGAGATTCGGTGGTCCACGAACCAAAGCGTTCCCGGCACAGGCAAAGTCCCACAAAAGCAGTATTCGATAAACGAATTCTGTGTTATTTTCTTTGAAAGTTGTAATTTTCTTATTTTTCATTGTAATTCTTTGTAATCAAAAGAAGATTAATGGAATCATCAATGAAGACAACTTTTGACGAAAACAAACTGGCGACCACAGTGGGAGCCAGCGGCTTCGCTGCCGAAGCCGCCGTGTCGCAGCCGATAAAGATCATCGTCAGCGAGGAGATCGAATACGAATTCGATCAGGCTAAATTCGAGGAGTACTTATCATCCTCGTCTTCAAAATCTCTCTCCCCGCGCAAGTGCAGGAGGACTTCCTCTTCCAGGAACACTCTCAAGTCTGCAGTGACAATAAAAGCTGCAGATGAAGATTCTCACCCTATCGTTGCTAAGGAAATCGTCCGCAACACTTCTGCTCCAAGGGGCTCCACACCAATTACGGAGTCAATGAATTGCTCACCGGTGCTGACGAAGGGAGCTCGTCAGAGACAACGTCAGCGCCGTGCTCGACAATTGGCTAAGGCCATGCAACAAACCGACGGAGTCCATTACTATGCGGACCTAGAGTCGAGAAAACAGAAAATGAATCAGTTGCCCCAACGGCAAGATAATCACATTTCTGCGAAGCTTACGACGGAGGAATGGACCCTCGTCAAAAGGGCCCGTTCAACTCTGAAGGAACGGATACAGAGGCGAAAGGAGAAAGCCGCCCGCGCTCGTGCTCTACGACAACAAGCGCAGGGAATCAAAAAGGAGTTGGTGTCTGAAAAACCACCAAAGGATCGCAAAGTTTGGATGCCGAAGGCACCGCAAGCATCTGTTCCAGGCCCGTCTACTGCATCAACGGTAAAGCCCTGGGTTAGCCCAGATTTGTCTAAGTTCAAAGTCACCATGGCAGATCGCCTTGGTCCCTCGGTCGATCATCGAGGCAAAAAACCAGTTGAAGAAAGTCCAAGTCAAGCAAGCAAACCCTTGGTGGTTTCCTACACAGGGGGTCGTAAACACCCTCCTGTCAGAACTAATCCAGTCCAAAACGAAAGAGTACCAGTTCATTCTCGTCTAGGACCCGTGAAGACTCCACTCCCGCAAGGGGGTGTATTTAAAAACTTAACCTTGGATCGCTCAGAAACGACAAATAATCGTATTGTGCATGTTAACAAGGTTCCCAAACCAAAGATAGGTTGCTCAAATCACGGCAGTGATGAGCTGTACTATCGGAACAGTAAATCAAAGAAAAGGAATGTCCGAGAAGACGAATCGCATTGCGCATGCGAGAGACTCATCAAGGCAGTGTTGACGGAATGCGGTTGCTCACAAACTCAAAAACGAGTTTCTGTGTTTCAAAGACTTTCAAATGAAGCGTCAAAATCCAAAATAAGACGTTTCAACCAGAGAAAGCCTGCAAGGCGACAAGATGAATTCCCTGAGGTCACCATTAATATGACCGGCAGAGGAAAGCAACAGTTAGTCAACCCGGACCCTGATTTCTCTTCGGAAGGAAGAGTTGAGCGGGGTCTTTCTCAAAGAATGAAGCGGTTGCAACGGAGGGCCAACCGACGCCGAGACTACAAGAGGATGCACGAAGGTTTATCGTCAGAAGAAGAACTATCAGATACCTGTTCTGCGGTCGCTTCGGACGATACCGCATCCAGTGTGGGACGAGTGAGAGAATCATTCGCCATCACGCCGGACCAGTTAGCTCAGATACTGCAGGAAGCATTGGCCAAACAACGCGAAGAGATCAGAGCTGAGATCAGAACGGAGATGGAGTTGACAATGCAGCAGGTGCGAGATTTGCAGGTTCAACAAAGTCAACCAGAATCAAGCCAAAAAGCAGAATCCAGCAAACGCAATGCCAAACCTATACAAATAGCTGAGGGCGACGACAAAGAAGACGAGACTATCTTCGACGATCCTCCTCCTGATAAAGATAATTCTGGGAGCGGTCCGGTCAAGTCAACCGCTCAAGCTCTCTTGAAGAAGAGCGAGGAAGAAGATAAGAAGATGCAGGACCTCGAGAGTAAAGTTAATGCTCTAATGACGGCCCAGGAAGTGAAGAAAACGGGCATTCCGTGCCCGTATCCGAGGGAGTGGGATCTAATTCCTTATCCCCCTAAATTTAATTTGATTAACTTTACTCCTTTTAATGGCAGTGGTTCACCAACTCAGCACTTGATTTATTTCAAGTCGCATCTCGGCACAATATCAGGGAATGAAGCCCTGATGGTACGGTCATTCGTAGGAACCCTGCGCGGGCCTGCCTTCGATTGGTACCGACGCCTGAAACCCGGAAGCATCAATAGCTGGGGAGATATGGAAGAACTGTTCCTCACTAATTTCTTCGATGACGACACGGAGGTGTCCATTGGCTCGTTGTTGGACGAGAAGCAGAAGAACGGGGAATCAGTTGACGTCTTTGTCAAACGGTTCCGAAACAAAGCGGTGAACTGCAGAGATCCACTCACCGAAGAATTCATCCTGCAGACATGTCACAACAATCTGTCTCTGGATGTGCTGGAGATAATGGGGGTTGTACCCTCTAAGACCTGGAAGGAGTTGAAGGTTAGAGGTGAACAGGCTGAACGATTTCTCAAAAGGAGGAATTTGGAAAGGGGTCAGCCATTAAACAATAATCAAAACCAGAAACAGAACTTCAATCCTCGAGGCAGGGGAAGAGGGTCAGGAGCCGCTGTCGACGCGCATCAGACGTCACAACAGCCGCCTCAACAGCAGCCGCAGCAGTCGTCATTCCAGCTGGCACCAAATCAGAATCAGCAGCCTCAGAAGCAGTTTAAGCCTTCTGAGCCCAGGTTTCCAAAGGAGTATTCATTCAAAGATGATGAAGTGCCAGTCATCTTCAAATATCTGTTGGATAATAACAAGATTAAGCTTCCACCGGTCACAAACCAAGAGGAAGCGAAGAAAACCAATGACCCGAAATACTGTGCGTATCATAGGAGGGTCCACCATCCCACTAAGGCGTGTTATGTCTTGAAAGACAAGATACAGACCTTGATTGATGTTGGTATTGTGACCCCGAAGCCAAAGGAGAAGAAGGTGGGCGCCAACGCGGTCTCTATTAGCTTCGGATCAGTTCCATTATCCTGGTTTCAAGCCGAATCAGTGTCAGAGGTCAAGATGCAAACCATCAACGATGACCCTCATGGACAGCGCCAAAAAGGGTTAGTATCACATACGGCCCCTAACGGCGAAATCCTTTGGGTTCATCCGGATCTGCTCGAAGACGAACAGTGGACGACATCCACGTCGAAGAAGAGGTCAAAAGGCAAGAGAAAGGAAAAGTCTTGTTACGGAGCCTCGGCGATTCCTGAGAAGAACGATGAGGAGATAGCAGCTCTACCACTTTCTGATGAAGAACAGGAAGTTTTCGCAACAAGAGGTGGAAATGAATATCATTACCAGTATCCTGAAGCTTCTAATTCTAATGGTAAAACTCTAGCAGAACTGGGGGTGGATACGACCCCACCCGTAGCAACCGAGAGACCTCAGAGAGTTGTTAAGCAGAAAGAAAAGGAACCTCAACCCAAAGAAGTTCAAATTCCGAAGCAGTCTCGTTTCAGTAAACCAATTGGACGAGACAAACCGGAAAGTTCAAATGCCCCATACCGCTTCGATGTCATGACTCAGTTAGCCAATATCCCAGCAAGGATCACGCTGTACGAGTTATTGCGCCTCTCGAAGGAAACCAGGATAGCTTTACAAGAAGCCTTGGCTGATTCTGAGGTATTCCTCACTCAGATTAAACCAATGCCTGAAGAGCCAGAGTCGTCAGTGCAGCATTGTAATCTGGCAGCCACTAAATTCCCTTGCATCGCTTTCACAAAGGAAGATATGCAAGTCAGGAACTCAAAGCATGATAGACCGCTATACTTTACTGGATATATCGGTTCGAGCATGGTCAACCGGATTCAAGTCGATCCGGGTTCCGCTGTTAGCATCATGCCACTCCGGTTGATGTACCACCTCGGGATTCCCGCCAGCAAGTTAGCCTCAACGGGAACTGTCATTTATGGATTTAACACTAGCGGATCAAGACCGTTAGGAAAAATCCGGGTGAAGTGTCAACTCGGAGATTTGAAGTCTGAGGTCACATGCTATGTGATTGATGCAGAAACTTCCTATAATTTACTGTTGGGTCGTCCATGGATCCACGGTAATCTTATAGTTCCCTCCACCCTCCATCAGTGTTTGAAATATGTCGACGCTAATGAGGAGGTTAAGACGGTGGTCGCGGATAAGCAACCATTCAAGGGGTTAGAAAACTATTTTACTGACTCCCTTCTATATGGTGCTGAGTCCGAAACTGAACCATCGGCCCATGGTACGGACAGCGGAGATGAAGCTGATACCGAAGCCGGGCTCGATTATAGTGAAGGTCTTGTATTAAATGACATTGAACCTCTTGTAATCGATCTTGACGGTGATGAATCGTCGGACGAAAGTTGTAACTGGCAACTTGCCGATGAAATAATAAAAAATGATTTAGAGTATTCGCCTTGTCTTAATGACGTAATGCAGGAATTGTATGATAATCCTAATCTACACATGCCAATTCGTTCGTCCTGCACGGCGACGAAATATCTGCAAAATTCAGCTGGGACAACGGTGATCCTACCTGCAAAGACAGGGGGTAAGAAGGAAATAATCTTTGGGAAAGGAAATCCATCCCCAACTCCTAATCTTTTCTTGGATAGCAATTCAGATGATGAAAAGCCTGGATGGCATTTCTCTCGGTATAGTTGGCAAGCTAATGATTACATGGAGAGACAAGGCTATGATCTTTCGCTTGGTGAAGGTCTTCATTTTGGTCAAGGAGTTAGGGTTCCACCCCGTTCTACTTATGTACCAAAAGGAAAACCGGATAATTATTATAGTCATAATAGAGGTCTAGGTTATAATTCGTCATCTGATGACGAAGATTGCCAACAGATCATTAGCCAATTGATAAATGGAAGCGGGCATTCATCCGACACTTCAATGTGGGACTCTGACACAAGCATCGGAGAGAGATTCAAAGCCCTAATGTCGAACATGGCGACAGTCGATCCTTCTACAACTGAAGAGGACGATCAATTACCTATTTGGGAAGACCCATGGACACATTACATGAATATCCAATATGGCGACCGATTTGAACAAAGAGAACCTCCTACTGAGGATAAAGTGGTCCAAATTAATATGGGTGACGAAACTAATCCGAAACCTATATTTATCAGTGGTGACCTTCCACCAGATGAGAAAGAAGAGTTAATCGCCCTCATTGGAGAGTATATCGACGTCTTTGCTTGGAATTACGAAGATATGCCGGGACTCGATCCGAACGTAGCAATGCACGCCCTCAACATAAAGTCGGATGTCAAACCTGTCAAACAACAACAAAGACGGTTTCGTCCGCAAATTATGGAAGCGATAGAAGCTGAAGTCAAGAAGTTGATCGACTCAGGTTTTATCAGAGAAGAACAACATCCTGAATGGCTAGCTAACATTGTTCCAGTTCTTAAAAAGACCGGAAAGATCAGAATCTGTATTGATTTCAGAGATCTGAATGCCGCCTGTCCTAAAGATGACTTCCCACTACCAATTACGGACGTCATTATTGACAATACTTGCGGATTCGAGAGAATGTCATTTATGGATGGTTTCTCGGGATATAATCAAATCAAGATGCACCCAGACGATGAAAAGCATACAGCATTCAGAACACCCATGGGGGTCTTTTGCTATACGGTTATGCCTTTTGGTTTAAAAAATGCTGGCGCCACGTACCAACGAGCCATGACGCAAATCTTTCAAGAACATCTGCGGAAGACCGTTGAATGCTATGTTGATGATTTGGTCGTTAAGAGTCGTGATAAAAAAGATCACATTAATAATCTGAAGACGATGTTTGATCTGATGAGAACTCATCAACTAAAGATGAACCCGACTAAATCCTTCTTAGGAATGTCGAGCGGTAAATTTCTCGGATTCGTCGTCACCACAAAAGGTATTCATATTGATCCTGACAAAGTGAAGGCGATAAATGAGCTGCAACCCCCGAGAAATCTTAAAGAACTCAGAGGATTGCAGGGTCGATTGGCATATATCCGTCGGTTTATATCAAATCTGTCCGGAAAATGTCAACCATTCTCTAAACTCGCAAAGAAAGGCGTGTCGTTCATTTGGGATGAAGCATGTCAGAAGGCGTTCGAAGATATTAAAACATATCTAGCGAACCCACCTATTCTCGTTGCACCGAAATCGGGCAGACCGTTTTTGATTTATGTCAAAGCGACGAGCCATTCGTTAAGTGCGTTACTAGCACAAGACGACGATAACGGTCACGAACAAGCGGTATATTACTTGAGTCGCACATTGGTAGGAGCTGAATCCCGTTATCCAATGATCGAGAAGGAATGCCTTGCATTGGTATTTGCCGTCCAGAAAATGCGACACTATTTAGTGGGGCAGACGATTTATGTCATCTCCAACATAAATCCGGTCCGCGTATTCATGACCCAGCCGGCTTCTATGAATTGGCGTTTAGCCAGATGGGCTCTACTTTTATCGCAATATGACTTGTACTTTAAGCAACAAAAATCGGTTAAAGGACGAGCTATTTGCGATCTTCTGGCGGAAAATCCTACAAAAGATATAGTCGAATTGTATGACGATCTGCCAGATGAAACTCACGAAGTTAATACTACCTCACATCAACAAGTGTGGCAGTTATACTTCGATGGGGCTTCTCGCGCAACCAATGTGGCAAGCGCACCCGGATGTTCTAAAATCTCCTCAGGAGTGGGGGTCGTTTTAGTGTCCCCGGAAAAGCATGTCTTGCCTAGAGCATACTCGTTGACCGGACCATGTTCTAATAATGTGGCCGAGTACAATGCGTTAATAATTGGACTCAATTTTGCCAAAGAGCTGGGGGTCGAATACCTCGAAGCTTTTGGAGATTCTCAACTGGTAGTTAATCAAGTACGAGGAGAGTATGAAGTCAGAAGTCCAGACCTGATCCCATACCATCAGGTTGCCATTGAGATGGCAAACTCGTTTGAAGGATTTTTCATCGAGTACGTTCCACGTCTCCAAAACGCGTATGCAGACGCATTGGCGGCATTGTCAGTATCATTGGCTCAACCTCCCGAAACAGAGCAATTGATTACAGTGAGGACTCACCAGCTTATCGTTCCAATTTATGACTTGGATGTTAAAGAAGCATGTTCCACAGCAGTTGAACCCGAAGTTCGAGACTGGCGTTTTCCCATTATCGACTACGTCCTACATGGTATACTACCTGAAGATGTAAGAGAAAAGGAATCAATTCGGCGAAGAGCGCCGAGATTTTACTACAACGCCACGACGCAAATGTTATATTGACGAGCATACGATGGTCTTTTACTCCGTTGCTTATCCGGTAAAGAAGCGGAACAAGCGCTTAAAGAGGCACATAACGGGATATGCGGTGCACATCAACCCGGTCCTAAGCTCTGTGATCGACTTAGAAGAATCGGGTATTATTGGCCAACTATGGTGAAAGACGCAGTCGATTATGCACGGCGATGTGAAGTGTGTCAGTTACATGCGAACTATATGCACCAACCCCCCGAGTATTTACACCCATCGGCAACATCATGGCCATTCGAAACTTGGGGAATGGATATCGTAGGTCCTATCTTCCCACCATCGGTTAAAGGGGACCGCTTCATTTTGGCAATCACCGATTACTTCTCGAAATGGGCAGAAGCAGTTCCACTTAGAGAAATAAAGACGAGTGATGTTATCAAGTTTATCAAACACCATATTATATATCGGTTTGGTGTTCCAAGGCGAATAGTGCATGATAATGGTCCTCAATTCGTCAGCAACGCATTCATCAAGTTCTGCGGCAAATTTGGGATTAAAGACGTTTCATCGACGGCTTATAACCCTACGGCTAATGGATTGGCTGAAGCTTTTAATAAAACCATTATCAAAATCTTGGCAAAATTGGTGAAAACCAACAAACGAGATTGGGACGACAAACTCGGTGAAGCTCTATGGGCTTACCGCACAACTGTCCGTACACCAACCGGAACAACACCATATGCATTAACATATGGATGTGAAGCCGTTCTCCCATTGGAAATACAGATTCCTTCCCTCCGTATCGCTCTCGCAACGGGAATGACAACGGAAGAACGTCATCAGAAACGTCTCGAGGAATTAGAGATGTTAGATGAGAAGCGCTTGGAAGCTCAACAGCAGATCGAGTTTTATCAAGCTAGAATTTCTCGGACTTTTGATAAAAGGGTCCGAAGACGAAGTTTCAAAGAAGGAGATCTAGTTCTTGCTGTGCGAAGACCTATGATTCTTACTTCTAAGAAGAAAGGAAAATTTGAACCCAAATGGGAAGGACCGTTTGTAATAGAAACAGTCTATTCAAACGGTGCATATCGCTTGGTTACTCAGGATGGCAACAAATTAATGATGCCAATAAATGGGAAGTTCCTAAAAAAGTATTACCCATAATACTTTCAGGATAACCTATGTAAAACAGAAAGTTCCTAGAGAGTCCTGTACAGGATATTTCAGGATAATCTGTTACCAGTTGATTACCATGAATGGAAAATGATCATGTGACTAATGCATTCTTATTACTCTTGTTGAGACGAGATTAATAACATTTAATCTTTCCTCACAAAACCCATTAACGCAATCATGAAAAAGAAAATTCGATGATCCGTAATTCCGTATCATGAAACCTCCACCGATCAGATCAACCAAAAAATCGTCGGTCTGTATCAGTTGACATGTCACTTCATGTCAAATTCTTATGTCTGAAACCACAATTTCCCACTAAGTAGTTTGTACAAATCAACAAACTCATCGTTATTGGTACCCTACTCCTTTTTCTCTTTTGGTCAAACCTTCTTATAGTTAGGACCAAAGCCAAAATCCCCTCTCGATTCGTTCCATGAACGAGAGGTCCACAAGTCGAGTGATTAAACCTTTAAACAGTTAGGATCATTTCGAAACCCCCACTTGGTCAAACCTTCCTACAGTTAGGACCAAAGCCAAAATCCCCTCTCGATTCATTCCATGAACGAGAGGCCCACAAACTGAATAATCAAACCTTATGACAGTTAGGGTTATTCAAACCAATTCGGGTTCTTTAAGTGGAGATCCCACTTTGAGTTTCCTTTGCATCAGGAGATAGAATATAAAATTCTTCCTCTCCGATTTTGGGTTTATCTCTACCAACAAACAAGAGACCAGGAGATAGAATATAAAATTCTTCCTCTCCGATTTTGGGTTTATCTCTACCAACAAACAAGAGACCAGGAGTTGGGATATGAAATTATCCCCCTCCATTTTTGGGTTTATCTCTACCAACAAACAAGAGACAAGGAAATGGAATACAAAATTATTCCTTTCCAATTCTGGGTTTTTCTCTACCAACAAACAAGAGACTCTGAACTAGAATATCCAAGTTCTTTCTTCACAAGCTTAGATTCGTTTTCATGCAAAGAGAACGTAATCCATCCACATTTTAAAATCCATGTCACATACACATGGGGGATGTTATCTCTATCCCTTATTAGAGATAGGCCTACATCTAACACATGTAGCCTACACATTCAATGTTGTAGTTTAAAGTCTAAAAGAGTTTAAGTCTTTTAGCCCAACGTTATATGTGAAACGGACTTAGATAATTCACATACTAGCCCGATTCAAACGGTGTCGGTAAAGGCATATCAAATCCGTTGATGGCTGAGGATTTGCCAAAAATCCTATAAGTATTGTGGTTATTTGTTCTAAACAAGAATGAGTAATCATAATGAAATCTTAATAAGCAAAATGATTCAATATATATTGACCAAAAGTGTTCAAAGGAAGCTACAAAGATATATGATCTCCAATTACAAAAGTTTATATTGGCTAATTTGATTTTCAAGTTTTGACAGCTCTAATGCATAAGCCTGTTCAAGCTCAGCCGCCAATTTGATTTTAAAGGCTTCTTCGTCAACATTAAGAAGCGCGGCGACTTCTTGTTCCTTTTCAGCAAGTATTTTATCTTGAAGATTCAGCTGTTGTAACAGTTTTTCTTCAACCTGAATTTCCTGCGTCAACTCGGACTCCAAGACCTCATGAGCGTCTTTGGCCATTGCAAGTTCTTCCTCTAAGCGAGCTATTTCCGTTCGACTCGATTCTAAATCCCGGCGTAGATTAACCTTGGCTTGTGTTCTTTTGCTAACGCTCACCTTAAGTTGATCACTTTGGGCTCTTAACTTTTGGAGTTCAGAGTTGGCCATTTTCTGGGAGTCACGCCAAGCTTGCAACCTGGATTCCATGTGAGAAGCGATATAGGAGGGTAGGCCTTTAGCGCGAAGAGCTTGTAGAAATTCAATATGTCGCTCCAAATCAACCAAATAAGCGTTGATCGAATCGGCTAATTCATTATACCCTTCTTCTCTGAATCCTGATATGAAACGCTCAAGAGATTTTCTGTAACTCTCAAAGTACGAGCCTTTGAAGAGGATACGATCGACCATAGAGTTCAAAAAAGGGATGAAGCCTTGGAGATTGGAACAGAGGACAGCCTTGCACGGATCATCGTCGGCCAATAACGTTTGTATTTGATTTGATAATGATGAAGGAACTGCGATGAAGGCAAATAAATCAGTACAGAACATATGTATGTATACAAGACCACAGGATGAAGCTTACCAAGTTCAACGGAAAAGCCTTCAATACGACTTGGTTCACCCAAGAATGGTAGTCCGGATTCCTGAACAACCAAGGTTGATTCAAGAACGATAGCTGTTGATGCACCCGCTATATCAGATGGTTTTTTAACTAAAGCCTCAGAAAACGGCGGGTCCAAGCTAAGAGGTTCCTTAGGAGGGGATTCTACAAATAAAAGGATTACGATGATTATAACGGAAAGATAATCCGAAATTTGAAACTAGTTATAAAAAAAAAAAACTTACCAGCTCTAGGTACAACATCAGCCGACGTACCAACTTCTTCAGTTGGTCTTGCTTTTGTTGCGACTGGACTAATCTGGGGAGTGACGGTGACCTCTATCATCATAGGGTCCATAGGAGTACGAGGTTGAGATTCAAGAACTGATGATTGCAAATCAACCTCAGTTCCTGCCCATGGCACGAGCTCACGATCCCCTGACTGATCAGTCGCTCCAGTGACTGTAGTTGTATCAGTTTCGACGGCTGGTCCTATAATTCAAACATTTATGCGATTAATCAAGTCAGAAAATGTAAGATAAGGAGCTTACAGAACAGAGATCTTACTCTCAGAAGGACCTGCTTCTGTTAAACTAGCGCCAACCGTTGATTCTGTAGCCGCACCAGTGTCTTTCCCGAACAACAAATCGGAAATTTCTTGATGATCGTCCTCTGAAATATCGATATGATAATCGAAATCAGTGAAGTCGTCAATTTTAGGAGTATGGGCGATTCCCCCTTCTGTTGGCTCGCTCGTTACGACATCTACGGGATACATTGAGTTGTGAATAACATATGAATACAGATGAACTTGCTCAAGATGCAGATTAATTTTACCTTTGTTCGTTGGGATAAGTTCAGGAGCCTCGCTACTTGCGCCAACTTCTTTTAGTTTAGCTAAAAGAATAGAAAGCGCACGAGTCATTAAAGGAGGCACACGGCACGACTCATTCATTCCTCGGATTTCTCTTCCGAGAGGAGAAAGATCAGTACCTGTGTCCGTAGCTGATGGATCCATGTCAGGAGGTGGTGGAATACCAGCTGGCCCTTCTCTCAGAGCATCCTCCATTTGCTGGACAAAACTGGTCTCCTCGGTCTCCATACCTCCGGGAGAAGCAGCATCAACTCGCAGTTCTCCTTCTTCTCGACTCCCTACAGAAATTGAACATGAAATAAGCTTGAACATAAAAATTGTAGGGACGATAAAAACAAATAGTTACCTTGCTCATCTGAAGAAGCACTGTGAGCAGACGTCTCCTCTACAGCCGGAAGACGAACACGGGGTTTGGAGGCGGATTTCTTCTGCCTTTTTGATGGACGCCCTTTATCCTTAACTTCAGACCCTTCATGACGATGTTTAGTACGTAATTCAGCTTTGGGAGAGGCTTGAGTTTGAGTTTGAGCAGAAGGTCGGGATCTTGGTCGACGAGCAAGAGGCACTTCATCTTCTTCATCCTCTTCATCCCCGCTGAGGACTTCCACTGTCATCTTATTTGGATAAGTCATAATGACTCTTTCTTTCCTTTTTCTCGGAGCATCCGTTGGTTGAGCAGACGCAGCAGATGGACGCACAAGTCCCCTCTCAAAGAAAGAATCGGGAAGACCAGCTCTTTCATCAGAACTTGAGCTAGTCTCACCCGCCTCTTCAGAAGTCTCCGTCTCCTCAGAGTCGAATTCTTCTTCACTACCGGCCGAGTGAGCCGGTTCTTTTCCCTTCTTCGACGATTCGGCAGCCTCTTTCTTTTGAGGTAAAGGCATGCTGTCACGCGTCATTCTGCTTGAACGCCGTGGAGCTGTCTCTTCTGGCTCAGGCATGCTTCGGTATTGGGTGACAATATTAGCAGCAAGCAACCATTTACAAAATAAAAATGTCATCCGTAGAGGTGGTATTTCCAAGGGGAGATCGAACTCGGCGTTTGTACAACCGGCGATACTCCAGAACCAAGCTCTCGCTCCGTCGATAAGTCCTCCACGGAAGCTTAAGTGACGATTCGGGTTGCCGACATATATTTGGTCATAGCCGAATTGACGAGCAAATCGGCATGGAAGATAGGGTTCAATTAGACAAGTATCTCTCACCCTGAACAATAGGTAACCGGGTCGAATATTCATCAACCATCTGAAGCACCCAATATCCAAGACGGTGCGATTCTGCCTTGGATCCTCAGCATCCAATAAAGTGGCGTTGTAGGTACCAGAGAACTGAGGGAAACAAGGATAGAATTCCCAACACTTGTGAATTCTGAACTGAATCGTTATATCCGGCTCTCTATGTTTAATCCATTTGCAAGCTTCAAGGTTCTGCAACAGAGGAATGTTGGGATTTACCTCCGCCGGAGCTTCCATTAAGTCCGGTCGGTGAAGCACTAACCAGGCCATTAAGTATGTATATGGCAATTCCAGCTTTGGAACTGATAAATTGGCGGAAGGTTTCTTCTTCTCCTGAGTAAATGCAGTGATTAACTGTCGTAATCCACTGTGAATGGCAGCCATCATAGCAGGAAGCAAGGATAATTTGCGACCTGTAGCTAACTGGACGGCTGGATACAATACTTCCATTGGCATTATATCAGAGGATTGGTGGGGAACTACGCATCTCTTCAGCCACAATGCCAGGAAACCAGCCAGCAGAGTGGTAGAGCTGATTGGAACACCAGCTTGCCACAAATAAGAGCGAAATCTTGTCCCATGCGGAAACCCATCTTCTGAGTGAGAGGTATAAGTCTGGGCCTTCGTTTTCTCTAACAGCCGGTTGATTTCATCTTGACTCATTGGAGACAATCCGCATACATCCTTCGAACGGTCTTCTAGATTCTTGAATAGATAATCAGCGAACTGTTTTAAGCTGACTTGAGGAGACTTCCTCCTTGCTTTGGTGTCCATCTCAGCCATAGCTATGTGGTAGTGGCAAGTCAACTCCCATAAAACGTCATGAGTCACAACTGACCGATCCTTTATCTTATTCAGCTGATTGGTAGTTGGGAAGAACTCTTGATATGGAACATCACCCAACGGCAAGCCAGAAACCTGCATCATCTCATGCAGTGGTAGTCCGAGCTCCCCATTCTTGGTAAAGAAGGTGTTAGTATCCGGGTTGTAGATCTCGAACAGACAGAGGAAATGACCTACACTAATCTGCAGACCACTCATGGTAGCACGGATCGGAACCGCCAACCCCAATTCTGCTAATTCTCGCTCCCAACGTTTCAAAACGTAGCGAGTCATTCTGGTCCACCACCATTTCTCTCCAAAGTAATGGACCCACCCATAACATCTGAAACTCTCTTTGGGTAATACTTTCCCCGCTGCCGCTAACCGGTTCTTCACTATGTTTGCTCGTGATGTTGTTTCATTGTGGGGTATATTATCTAGTCCTAAGACACCTGGATGAAGCCCTCTTATAGAAGTTCTCTCACTTGAACCTGGAGTGGCTTCCTTTCCAATGAAACCACAGTGAACGCTCTCATGATTTTCAGTTAATCTCCAGAACATTTCGCGGTTAACCGATAAATTTCTGAACTTTAGTAGCGAATGGTCTCGAGGGATCGGCGGCAAATATAAGAAGGATGATCCACTTTGATGTAACCATTGTGCGGGCTTGCAGAATGCGACCCCCGGATCCTTTATGGCGTCACCAAACAAGAAATCCGGCTTTCTTATATATTTGTTATCATCTCGTTCTGAAATCAGAGGGGTGTCAGTAATTATCCGTCGCAGAATACGGCAACTACCTCGCTGAATCAGTTCTCTAGCTCCTTCACTATAATCCGGTTTAAATTGAGGAGCGGACTCTATTAAGGGTAATCCCTCATAAAGAGAATGAATAATACCACTCCGACCAGTAACCGCATCAGCAGGAATGGCAGTAGAAGGAAATTGGACTGATAAAGAAAACATACACGTAAATGGTGTGAGGATACTCCTAAAATTATGAAAAAAGCGGTATATCTTACTCTATGAGATATAATCGCTATTTCATAACAGGCGTGACGATTTGTCATCTCCCACATGTATAAAGGAAATATGCGTCGCTATACACGGACATTATAACGGCATATCAAAACCTTTTAACACATGTGGGTTGATATAAAATCGCCCCTGTATGTTCTGAAGTGTGTTTTGTCCAAGCAAAACGAACACTTTTAAGCGTCGATCCCCTCAAAGGAGGATGCCGGCTCTTCTCGAAGGTATCTCAAAGGATACAAACGAGGATCTGCATACAAATACAGGCATATATATATGAAATTGATGAAATGCAGTATTTAAAGTTGTAAAAAGATGAAAGAGGTATACCCCCATGCGAAGCGGCAGCAGGGACAGCCTCCTCAGGGGACTGAACAGTCGAATGGCTTCGAGAACCCTTGGGTTTACGTGTCGACATAATGATTATGGGATCTACAATGAAATATGAGA
>BQKN01064348.1:427635-454644 GCA_022839385.1 Asparagus kiusianus | reverse complement strand
GAATCGAAAAGATTCGGATAACCCTAACTGTCGTAAGGTTTGGTTACCGAATCGAAAGGTTCAAACGACCCTAACTGTCGTAAGGTTTGGTCATTTGAATTGAAAGTGGACCTCTCGTTCATTGGAGGAATCGAGAGGGGATTTTGGTTGTGGTCCTAACTGTAGTAAGGTTTGACCAAGTGGGAAGTGTGAGAATGATCGTAACCGAAAGGTTTGATCGATTGATTTGTGGACCTCTCGTTCTTTGGTCGAATCGAGAGGGGAATTTGGCTTTGGTCCTAACTGTAGTAAGGTTCGACCAAGTGGGGAATGGTGTGGTGGAGACTATGAGTAGTCAGAAACCACTGAAAGTTCTGCGAGGGGAGAATCAACGATTAGATCTCATCTCAACAAAAGAGTGTTTGTGAGAGTTAAATTCTGACAAACAAGAATATTCGGAATTCGAATATTGATTTCTTGCTCATCAGCGACCGGGTTATCCCTAAGAATACCCCGATGTGGTATTCTTCCGGGAACTTCCCGGTACCTCAATTCTTCTGAGGATACTAAGGATAGTATTTCTTCAGAAATTTGCCATTTATTGGCATCATGAGCCGGTCACCATCTTTGGTGACTAGACGATAGGCGCCGTTTGAGTAAACTATTTCTACTACGAACGGTCCCTCCCATTTGGGTTCAAACTTGCCTTTCTTCTTGGAGTTAAGGATCATAGGACGTTTCTCGGTTAAGACCAAGTCCCCTTCCTTAAAACTCCTTTGTCGAACCTTTTTGTCGAAGGCTCGAGAAATCCTGGCTTGGTAAAACTCAATATGCTGCTGAGCTTCCAGGCGCTTTTCATCGAGCATCTCAAGCTCTTCGAGGCGCTTCTGATGCTGTTCTTCGGTCGTCATCTGGGTTGCGAGAGCGATCCGAAGAGATGGAATTTGAATTTCCAAAGGGAGAACGGCTTCACATCCATACACCAATGAGTATGGAGTTGCGCCGGTCGGTGTACGTACCGTGGTGCGATAGGCCCATAGAGCCGCGCCGAGCTTTTCATCCCAATCTCGCTTGTTATTCTTCACAAGCTTTGACAAGAGCTTTATGATAGTCTTGTTGAAGGCTTCAGCTAACCCGTTTGCTGTGGGGTTATAGGCTGTTGACGAGATGTCCTGAATTTTGAACTTTTCGCAGAACCTTATGAAGGCGTTGCTGATAAATTGAGGACCGTTGTCGTGTATGATTCGTCTTGGAACACCATGCCTGTAAATGATATGGTGCTTGATGAATGCAATGACATTGCTCGTCTTGACTTCCCTGAGTGGAACTGCCTTAGCCCATTTGGAGAAGTAATCGGTAATTGCCAGGATGAACCGGTCACCTTTGACTGAGGGGGGATTGATAGGACCAACAATGTCCATTCCCCAAGTCTCGAACGGCCATGACGTAACCGAAGGATGCAGATGCTCCGGAGGTTGGTGCATGTAATTCGCGTGTACCTGACACGCGTGACACTTCCGAGCATATACGATTGCCTCATGCATCATAGAGGGCCAAAAGTATCCCATTCTCCTGATGCGATCATAGAGCTTGGGACCGGGTTGGTGCGCGCCGCACTCTCCTTCATGTGCTTCTTTAAGCACTTCTTCAGCTTCTTTGGTTGATAGACACCGTGCCAGCACGCCATCATATCCCCTGCGGTATAGCGTTCGATTCTCTGTATTATAGTAGAATCTCGGAGCTCTTCGTCTGATCGACTCTCTCTCCTTCACGTCTTCTGGCAAGATTCCGTGTAGGACGTAGTCGATGATGGGGAAGCGCCAATCCCGGGGCTCAAATTCAGCCTGAGTTGTGTGCGCCTCCTGAACCTCTTCTTCCTTGTTGTCTTCATCATGAAGCGGCACTAAAAGTTGGTGCGTTCTTACCGTAACAAATTGCTCTGTTCCGGGAGGCTGTGCCAAGGACACAGCTAAAGCTGCTAACGCATCTGCATAGGTGTTCTGCAATCGCGGCACGTGCTGGATGAAGAATCCTTCAAACGACTCCGCTAGCTCCACCGCCATCTTGTGATAAGGAATTAAATCCTGACTTCGGACTTCATATTCCCCTTGGACCTGTTTGACTATCAGCTGAGAATCACCGAAAGCTTCGAGATACTCAACCCCCAGCTCTTTGGCGAAGTTGAGTCCTATAATCAGTGCGTTGTACTCTGCCACATTGTTCGAGCATGGCTCGGTTAATGAGTAGGCGCGAGGCATGACATGTTTTCCTGGGGAAACTAAGACAACTCCAACTCCGGAGGAGACCTTGGAACATCCAGGAGTACCTGCGGCATTAGCTGCTCGTGAAGCGCCGTCGAAGTACAAACGCCACACTTGTTGGTGCGAAGTTGCGTTGACTTCGTGGGTTTCATCAGGTAGGTCGTCGTATATCTCGGCGGCGTCCGTCGTTGGATTAGATGCCAGGAGATCGCAGATGGCCTGTCCTTTTACTGACTTCTGCTGTTTGAAGTGCAGATCGTATTGAGACAAGAGTAAAGCCCATTTCGCTAATCGCCAGCTCATGGAAGCCGGTTGAGTCATGAACACTCGGACCGGGTTAACTTTGGAGATGACGTAGATGGTTTGTCCAACCAAATAATGCCGCATCTTCTGGATGGCGAACACTAAGGCTAGGCATTCCCTCTCAATCATGGGATATCGAGATTCCGCGCCCACCATGGTTCGGCTTAAGTAATACACCGCCTGCTCGTGACCGTTATCGTCATCTTGTGCAAGCAATGCACTTAATGAGTGGCTCGTCGCCTTGACATAAATCAAGAACGGTTTGCCCGATTTCGGTGCAACGAGTACGGGAGGTTTCGAGAGATATTCTTTGATACTCTCGAACGCTTTTTGACAAGCATCATCCCATACGAATGACACGCCCTTCTTTGTGAGCCTAGAGAATGGTTGGCATTTCCCCGAAAGGTTTGAGATAAACCGACGGATATAAGCCAATCGCCCTTGCAGTCCTCTGAGCTCCTTGAGGTTCCTCGGAGGTTGCAATTCATTGATCGCCTTTACTTTGTCCGGATCAATGTGAATACCTTTGGTGGTGACGACGAACCCCAGGAATTTTCCACTAGCCATTCCGAGGAAAGACTTGGTAGGGTTCATCTTCAACTGATGGGCCCGCATCAAATCGAACATGGTCTTCAAGTCTTTGATATGATCTTTCTTATCACGACTTTTCACGACCAAATCGTCCACGTAACATTCGACCGTCTTTCGGAGATGTTCCTGAAAGATCTTCGACATAGCTCGCTGATATGTAGCACCCGCATTCTTCAAGCCGAAGGGCATGACTATGTAGCAGAACACGCCGAGAGGCGTTCTAAATGCAGTGTGCTTCTCATCCTCTGGATGCATCTTTATCTGGTTGTAACCAGAGAAACCATCCATAAAGGACATCCTCTCAAACCCGCACGTGTTGTCAATGATAACATCCGTGATGGGGAGAGGAAAATCATCTTTTGGGCAGGCTGCATTGAGATCCCTGAAGTCGATGCATATCCTGATCTTCCCATTCTTCTTAAGGACCGGGACAATATTGGCAAGCCACTCTGGATGTTGTTCTTCCCGAATGAATCCTGAGTCGACAAGCTTTTTGACTTCAGCTTCGATTGCTTCCATCATTTGCGGACGAAACCGTCGTTGTTGTTGCTTGACTGGTTTGACATCCGGCTTAATGTTGAGACAATGCACTGCTACATTTGGGTCGAGACCTGGCATGTCTTCATAATTCCAGGCGAACACGTCGATGTACTCCCGGATAAGAGAAATCAACTCCTCCTTCTCTTCAGGTAAGAGGCTATCGCTGATGAATATTGGCTTTGGATTCTCCTCGGTTCCCATATTCACCTGAACGACTTGGTCTTCGGTAGGAGGCTCTCTTTGCTCGAACCTATCGCCATACTGCATGCTTAAGTGATGAACCCACGGGTCTTCCCATGTCGGCATCTCATCATCTTCTTCCATTGTCGTTGGATCGACCGTAGTCATGTTCGACATTAGCTTCTTAAACACTTCACCAAGACTAGCGTCGGAATCCCAACCCGAAGAGTCGGAGGAATATCCCTTCCTAGTCTTGTTAGCAATTTGGTCGATGATTTGCCAGCCACACTCATCATCTGATGAGACATATCCTAGACCTCTTTTGTGGCGATAATAATCATCGGGTTTTCCCTTCGGTACATAAGCCATCCGGGGTGGAACCCGTGGACCTCGACCAAAGAAAAGACCCTCTCCGATCTTGAAATCATACCCGTGCTTTTCCATCATGTTGCGTGCTTTCGCATCGTATTTGGATAAATGACGGGCTGGTTTATCATCGTTGTCTTCCTCTTCCAAGAAATGGTTGGGTATTGGAGATGCTCTTCCTTTGCCGTAGACGACCTCCTTTCCACCCCCAATCCCTGCGGGGATGATGAACGTTGTTCCGCAAGGGTCGTGTACCTGCTTTTTTGTCAAACAAAATGATTGAAGAGGCATATACAGATCAGGGTTAGCATAGAGTTCGTTAGTGATATCATCAAGACCCGTCGAGTACTCTAAATCATCGTTTATTGATAGTTCTTCGGCAAGTTGCCAATTACAACTACCTTCCGATGATTCATCATCGTCAAGATTGATTACAATGGGTACAATGTCGTTTAAAACAAAACCGCCATCATAATCAAGCCCTGGTTCGGTATCAGCTTCATCACCGCTGTCCGTTCCTTGGGCCGATGGTTCAGTATCGGATTCAGCGCCGTATAAAAGGGAATCGGTGAAGTAATTCTCCAATCCCTTGAACGGTTGCTTATCCGCGACCACCGTCTTGACCTCATTATCTGTGCCCACATATTTGAAGCACTGATGTAGAGTTGACGGGACTATAAGGTTACCGTGGATCCAAGGCCGACCCAACAGCAAATTATAGGAAGTTTCCGCGTCAATCACATAGCATGTGACCTCCGACTTCAAATCCCCGATCTGGCACTTGATTCGGATCTTCCCCAAGGGCCTAGACCCGCTGGTGTTGAATCCGTAGATCGTCGTGCCAGTGGACGCTAATTTGCTAGTCGGGATTCCGAGATGATGCATCAATCGGAATGGCATGATGCTCACAGCGGAACCCGGATCGACTTGGATCCGGTTGACAACGCTGGAGCCAATATGCCCGGTGAAGTACAACGGCCTATCATGATTGGAGTTCTTTGTCTGCATGTCTTCTTTGGTGAAAGAGATGCAGGGGAAGTGATGTGCCGCCAGATTGCATTGTTGGGCTGATGATTCTGGTTCTTCGGAAGATGGCTTGATCCGAGTCAAGAAGACTTCGGAATCACCCAAGGCTTCTTGAAGTGCTTTCCGAGTATCCTTCGACAACCGCAGCAACTCGTATAGAGTTACCCTGGCCGGGATGTTGGCCAATTGCGCCATAATGTCAAAGTGAGGTGGAGAGCTCGTATTCCCCGGTTTGTCTCGCCTAATCGGGTGATTGAATCGAGATTGCCTCGGGTTCTGAGCTTCTTGTCGTACGGGCTCTTTTCCTTTATCCTTCTGCGGGATTTTCTCCATCGCCACCGCAGGTGTTGGGGGAATTGCCGAAATTCCCAACTCTGCCAGCGTCTTGGAAGGTGGGGTTTTGGTACCCAATTGCTCAGTAGCATCCGGATACTTGAAGTGATATTCGTTCCCGCTTCGAGTTGCAAAGGCTTCCTGCTCATCCTCAGAAAGTGGGAAGGTTGGAATTTTGTCATCATCCACCCCCGGTATAGCAGAGGCCCCATAACAGGATTTGCCCTTCCTCTTCGATTTCTTCTTGTTCTTTGTGGAAGAGGTCCCGGCCCACTGTTCATCTGCGATCAAGTCCGGATGAACCCACAAGACTTCGCCATTTGGGGCTGTGTGTGGCACAAGCCCTTTCTGGCGCTGCTGGTGTGGATCATCGTTCACTGTCTTCACTGCCGCTTTGATCACCGACTCGTGTTGGAACCAACTCGAGGGAACAGATCCAAAGCTAATGGATACGGTGTTTGCGCCCACCTTCTTCTCTTTGGGCTGTTTCATAGTGATGACCCCAACATCGATCAGGGCCTGAATCTTGTCCTTGAGAGCGTAGCACACCTTGGTAGGATGGTGCACTGCTCGGTGGAATGCGCAGTATTTCGGATCGTTGACCCTCTTGGCATCTTCCTGATCCTGAATTGGCGGCTGCTTGATCTTGTTGTTCTCGACCAAGTACTTGAAGATACCGGGGATTTCATCCTCCTTGAACGAGTAGACCTTTGGGAACCTCGGCTCCCCAACCTTTTGCTTCTGGGGCTGCTGTTGCCACCTGGGTTGTTGACGCGCCCTCTGTTGTTGTTGCTGCGGCTGCTGGGGCTGTTGAGGCTGTGCTTGCACCTCAAAGACCTGATTTGCGACCACCGCATTTGCATGCGCCTTCCCTTTACCCTTGGGAGTAAAATTTGGTTGTGGGGCACTGTTGGGTATTTGTCCCCTTTCTGCCTTCTTTCTCTTGAGGAATCGTTCAGCTCGCTCTCCACGCATCTTCAAATCCTTCCAGGTTTTAGATGGCGCCATTCCCATGGCTTCAAGGATGTCGAGCGTCAAATTGTTGTGGCAAGTCTCGAGGATGAAATCCTCGCAGACCGGATCCCTGCAATTCATAGCCTTGTTCCGGAATCTTTTCACGAAGCTTTCAACCGTCTCGCCGTTCTTTTGTTTTTCATCGAACAGCGTGCCGATTGAAACCTCGGTGTCATCATCAAAGAAGTTGGTTAGAAACATGTCCTCCATGTCATCCCAGCCATTGATGCTTCCAGGCTTGAGACGGCGATACCAATCGAAGGCAGCTCCGCGAAGAGTGCCGACGAATGACCGCACCATGAGGGGCTCATTTCCGGAAATGATTCCTAAATGAGACTTGAAGTAAATTAAATGCTGGGTAGGGGAACCCTTCCCATCAAACGGCGTAAAGTTAATTAAATTAAACTTTGCCGGATATGGGATCGATTCCCACTCCCTTGGATATGGGCAGGGTATACCGGATCTTTTTACCTCCTGAGCATTCATCAATGCATTGATTTTGCTCTCCAGGTCCTTCATCTTCCTGTCCTCACTCGTCTCGGTCTTCGAGTGGCTTCTGGGAGAGGCGGTGTGGTCCTCTTTTGCATTATCTTCTGAGGGACCACCCCCAGTGTTGGTATTGATGGGAGGAATGTTGACATTATCTGCTTCCCGCTCATGCTCCTCTGGATTGCGTTGACTTGGTTCTCCTTGGTGAACCGTCATCGCCGCGATCTGTTGGTCGTGCATCTCCCTCATCCGCTGCATGGCCATCTCCATTTCAAATTTGAAGCTCTCCTTTTGCTTGGCCAGGGCTTCTTCAAGTATCTTCGACACCTGTTCGGCACTGATCATGAGCGATTCGTAAGGTCGGCCTGCACTTGAAGTTGTGTCGTCGGATGCGACGGCGGAGCAGGTATCAGAATCAGCATCGGATTCCTCTTCTTCTAGGGAAAGTCCCTTGTGTACTCTTGGGTAATTGTTTCGTTTGATGGTTCCCGACCGCAACCATGTCATGCATCGGGATGCCTCAGCAAGCTGATCCAAGTTGAGACGTGGTGTTGATCCCCCTCTGCCGGTCATGTTGACTGACACTTTCGAGTATTCATCCTCTCGGCGGAGTGATTTCTTCTTGTGGAAACGCTTCGGCTTGGAGAGTCTCTCGAACACCGAGATTCTCGTTGGGGTTTGAGCACAGCAACACTCGGAAAGCACTGCCTTGATAATGTTGGCACACGGGCAGTGGGACTCCATATCCTGCATGTACTTCTTTCGAGATTTTTCCACACCCCCAGCCCTGTAGTACAGCTCATCAGCTTGATAGCTGGAGCAACCTACGGAGTGCTGGTGGATGTCCCTCGGTATAACACGCTCATCCTCAGACGAGTGTGTTTCCCTTTGGGAATGCAAAACATGGTTAGATTTTTCAAGAGTGGCCCGTTCAATTTTACGCTTTTGAGAGCGTAGAAATCGAACGGGCTCTTTCAGTTCGGCTCGCAATTCAGTGTGGCCGGTGATAGGGGCTTTCCCTTTGTCAATATTCTTGGGGGGATTGATTCCACCCCCAGTCTGGATTTTAATTTGGGGACCTTTCAATGGTCCCAGCCGTTCTTTGACGGGTATTCTGCCTCGGTTCTCCGGTAAGGGACCGAGGCGACTCGTCAAAGGAACCTGGGATCTTGAATGATCCCCTTTTTTACCTTGCCCTGTTGAGGGTGCCGGTACGGGAGGAGTAGGCTCTGGTTTGGTTGAACTCTGGGCAATAATCTTGCCCTTCTTGGTTTGAGATGTTGGTGTTGCTTTGGGAACCCACACCAATCTGCTTGTAGACGGCGTTTTGACCACCGTTTCTCGCTGCATCTCCTCTGCCTTCTTTAGGAGGAGCCGGGCATGTGCGAGTAGGGCACGACGCTTCTTGATTCGCTCCTCGAGCGTGGAGCGGTTCCTCTTGACGCGGATCCACTCACTCGCTCCTGATTGGGAGGGGAGGTTGATTGCTTGCCGTTGCTCTTGTCGCTGTCTCGACTTCAAGTCCTCTGCATAGCGCACTCCATCTTTGGACTCCTTAGCCCTGGCGAGCTGTTGAGCGAGCCGTTGACGACGCCTTTGGAGCGCTCTTTTTGATGGAGTTGGAGCAGCATTACCTATCGCCTTTGTAGCGGTTGGATCTACGTTCTTGACCACACTGATCGACGCAAGGCCGTTGTGTGGTGCAAGTGTAGTGGCAGCGACGGCGGGGTCTTGAATTGAGGAGTTGGAGATCCCGCGAGCCCTTTTTGGAGATGGGTTCCTCCTGCGCCGGTGTGGAGAGGCAGATCTGGAGGAGGAGGAGGAGAGGTACTCTTCATACTTCTGCTGGTTGAACTCGTACTCGACCTCTTCATTCACCCGGATCTTGAAGGCCGGTTGCGTCACTCCGATCTCGGCAGCGAGGTCGGCGGCTCCCACTGTGGTCGCCAGCTTGTTTCCGGTAAAAGTTGCTATTTTCATTGCTCTTGTTTGAGATCTGTTACAACTTCAATCGTTACAACAGAATAAAATGAAAACAAAAGATTTACAACTTTAACGAAAATAAACACGAGAGCCCGGTTTGGTTCGGTCTCGCTTGCGTGGGTTGTTGGCCTGTGACGGGGACGTCGATATCCGTGGACCGCCGACTCTTCAAGATCCTTCCGGGAAAATCCGGCAGAGCTTCGTCTATCCGCGTGGGATATAGAAGCAGAACTTCGTCGATCCGCGTGAGATCTTAGAAGTTTAAAGCTTATGCCTCGGTTAAACGAGGCACTAGCTCTTCTTAGTAGTCACCGCTAATGGGCAATACTAAGGACAGAAGGGGGTGAATGAAGGAAAAGATGAAGACCTCTCGCTCTTCGATCCGGCAGGGCTTCGCTGCTCTTCTCCAAAATTTCAGATCTCGAGGTTAAACCCAAGACCAGAAATTCCTCTCTAAAAATCCGAGCCAAGAGAATGGAGGCCTAGAGGGCCTATTTATAGGAAACCAAGAGGGGGGGTGGCTGAAATAGCTAAGGACACCCCGTGGGGTGTCTCAAAAAATCCGAGACACCCCTTGGGTGTCTCGGATTTTCCGAGACACCCTTGGGTGTCTCGGAATTTCCGAGACACCCTAGGGGTGTCTCGGAATTTCCGAGACACCCTTGAGGTGTCTTGGATTTTCCGAGACACCCTTGGGGTGTCTTGGATTTTTTCAGACACCCCCGGGGTGTTTCATGTTGGTTGAGACGCCACCGTTGTCCCGCCGTTGACTCGCCGTTGACTTTTCGTCCGAACTCGGATTTGAGTGATTTCGGATGCGTTGGAATCGTGACGGCGAGCTCTGTAGGCCCCGATGGTTGGATTATCAGTGGGGTGATCGGGGCATGGCGGGCGTTGGCCCAATTGCGGTGGTCGCGGGGTTTTCGGTCAATCCGTATACCCGTGATTCTGACATTCTGTCGGCTCACGTAGTCCGTCGGTTCACTTCAGGCGTTTACCGACGTCGTTGGAATTCTTGTGAGCCGGGTAGTGATGTTCAATCGTCGCTCGTTGACACTGAGCTGTGTGCGGGGACCTATCGGCAATTTTCGATGCCTACAACGTCGTCAGCTAGCCCCGTCTTGGAAGTTGGAGGTTCACCCTGTTGCTTGTAAGCTAATTTCATTCGTGTAATGGGAAGAACCTCTTCAGGATCTACGAGTCTCTCTTGATTTGATTTAGAGCGCAACTCCACATCCGAAGCAACTTGAGTTGTGGACCGGGACCTCGTCCAGCGTATAAGATAGGGCTCTTCTTCTTCTTTCTCCTCCTTAGAAGCCGCACATGGGAGTTCAACTGATATTTTATTAGGATAAGTGAATAAAACTTGCATCCTTAACTTCTTCGGAGCCAGCAAAGGCTTAAATAATTTAGAACAGCGAGGTCGATCAGCTATCACTAACTTAATTAATTCTAAGAATAGAGGATCCGACAGACCTGTTCCTAGCTCCTCTTTATCGCTGCCGGCTCCTATGCCTTCGCCAAAAAAAGATATTTGTTTCTAAAGCTTATTCACCGGAAGAAAAGAAGTATTCCCCTTGCTTCCTCTTACCAGAAGGATCAGCATGCTATTTTCCTCTTCTCCTCTAGTATTCAACCTCATAAACCATTTAAGTAGCAATCTGAGCTGCTTCCTCGGCCGCCAACTATGCAATCGGCCTCACTGAAATGGGTTCGTTGGCCGCTAGTAGCCATCGGCAGTATAAGAAGGTTAATTCTAAATGACGTTCATCACCTGGAAGACTAAACCTAGCACCGATACAACCCGTGATGCTCCAAAACCAAGCCCGAGCACCATTCACCAATCCGCCATGGGTTCGATGCTGGCGATTTGGGTTCCCAATGTATATCTGATCATACCTAAGCTGATGTGTGAAACGACATGGAAGATATGGCTTGATGTAGTAATGGTTTCTCACTCAAAAAATTAGATAGTTGGGTCTGATGTTTATAAGCCAATCAAAGCAGACAACGTCCAGGTAGGTTCAACTTGCCCAAGGTTTTTCCACATCCATCAACGAAACGCCATATTGGCTCGAAAATCACGAGAAACATGTAGAGAAAACCCATCACTTATGATTCTGCAATTGCCTCTTTATTTATAGGAATCCCCGTCCTTTGCACCTATAATTCTTGATCGACTGCAGTAGGGGAATAGACTAGTCTGCAGAGGTCAGGGCTAACATTATGTTAGAATGATGGAGGATAAACCACGACATCAAATACGCATAGGGGAGTTCCACCTTAGAAAGAGGAATCCGGACTGATGGCTTGCCCTCTCCCTACGTGAAGACACTGACTATTTGGCAAAGTCCATGGTGAATGCCAGCAATCATCGCTGAAAGAAAAGAAAGACTCTTTCGATGGGTGAGCTAAATAGCGGGATAAAGCAGCTCTATGGGTAGAGCATTGGTAGACTGATAGGGCACCACACACTTCTTCAACCAAATGGCGAGGTAACCCGCTAACAAAGTCGTCAGCTGAAGTGGCTTTACCTCCTGCCATAAGATGGTCTAGAACTTAGTTCCTGCATGGAAACCATTCTCAATACCAGTGGAGGTGTAAAATTGGGCGCTGGATTTCTTAATCAGTTCATTAACCTCTGAAGGGGTTAGTGGCGCCAACTCATGGATCATTTTGCTGGAATTGCTATCCAAATTCTTGAATAAATAATCCGTAAATCTCTTAAAGCTTATCTGTGGTCGTGGCTTTTTCGATAATGGGTCAGCACCTGCCAGAAATATTTGGTAATGGCAGGTGAGCTCCCACAAGATGTTTTAACGATTGGGCATCCACAGCTTTAACTGATGCAACTCCTAATTTGAAGGAAATACTCCTGGTACACCATACTCCCCATCAGTAAGCCAGAAACTTTGTGCATCTCGTCGAGAGCCAATCCTAATCCCCCGTGCTTCGTTAGAAAGGTATTTGTGTCTGGGTCATAAAGCTCTAGCAACGCAAGAAAATGAGGGATAATGATCGGCAACCCATACATGGTGGCATGAATAGTTGTCTATAAACCACCGGCCTTCAGCTCTTCACCCCATCGGTTAAGAGCATAGCTGGTAAGATGAACCCACCAAAGCTTGTCCGAAGAATGAACTCAGCAGTAACACCTGTGACCCGGAGTAGGCATTTCTCGCCCTAATCTCGCGAGATGATTCTTCAAAGTGTTAGCAACTGGAAATAGTTCACCTCGCGGTGGGTCATTTAGTCCTAATACACCGGGATGCAGTCCGATGACACGGGTTCTGTCACTTAAGCTAGGAACGACCTGGTGGGTAATGTATCCACAATGGACGTGGTCATGCTCCTCCGTCAAGTCCCATGACATCTCCCGTGTTACAGCGTAGCACCACAATTCAATTAGCGAGCGGTGATGAGGAATCGAAGAAAGATACATAAAACCCCCATCATCCTGGTGTAGCTATTTCTCAGCTCCGAGAGACACAGCGGCTGGGTCTTTAACTGAATCGCCAAATAAATAATCGGGCTTCTTTAAAGGATGTGTAGAGCTGGGATCGTTAACCAGTGGTGCGTTAATGATCAACAGTCGCAGGGTACGGCGATCTCCCTTCCACACTAGTTGAGGAAGTTCTTCAGGCCCACCTAGAGCAAATTAGGGAACAACCGAGATGGGTGTAGGATCATCAGTAGAGACATAAGCCTCACTACAACGGTCTTCCACCGTAGTGGATTTGAATGCCTTCGAAGGAATTCAACTAAAATAAGTAATGCGTATTTATTAAATGAAGTTATAAAAATGTCCCTTTTAAGGCAATACAGGCGTTGAACTCATCTTACGGATCTGTGAGATAAAGTCACAACCCTGTAATTGGCAAGACGATTTTAATTGTATTACATACACGAAGGATAGGGTATATTATCGCACGAACTACACGACGATGCACCATGTCCCACGTAATGCGATACAGTATGAAATCGCCCCATTATTGCCTTAAGATGTGTCTTGACCAAGCAAAACGCATATTTTAAAGTGTCCACCCTCACAAAGAAGGATGTTAGCTCTTCCTAATTTCCTCACCAAGGAGAACAAAGCAGGGAGATAATACATAACATATTCATATGAATTTTTAAAATGAAAAAAATGCATGTTAATTAGGTGAGACGATTTAAACTGTATTATACACACGAAACACGATGTACGTTATCACATGAATAATGTGACAATATACCCGTACTCCGGAGTATAATACAACATGAAATCGCCCCAAATGAATTAAGATACGTTTTGCCCAAGCACAACGCATCTGTGAAGCATCAACCCTCACGAAGTAGGATGTCAGCTCTTCCCAATTGCCTCACCAAGGAGAACAAAGCGGAGATGCAATATGCAATATGATATGCCAATATTAAATTCACAAGTAGAAAATTATAAAAGTTTACATTTGCAACGTTCTGGTTCAGGTGACTGGGTAGCTGAGCGACTCCTTAGAATACGCGACCTCTTCGGTGACATGGCTAATCTACAAAAAAATCAGTTCAGTTATGTCGAGAATTGAGGTTAAACAACGGGAAGGCAAATACATGAAGCTAAAGTGATAATGTGAAGACTTGGTTTGATTTTCATCCATAACAAATTGTGCAACAAATCAAGCCAAATATCTCGAAGTTTCGATTCAAGACGTGCACGTAGCCAAACAAGAAAGGTCGACGTGCTTACAAATCCAATTCTCATGCACGATTACAAGCCCAAGGAGCATAAGAATATGTTCAGCCAAATTCCTGCATACAAGGGCTCGGCCATGATTACAAGTGTCAAAGGGTTTCTATTATATCTCTCGCACAATTAAGTTAAGAGCTTCAATTCGTGTTTAGGAATTGAACCAAAAGGTGGATACAAGCTCAATTCTTACATGAAGGTTAAGCAACAAGGATGAGGCTTTGCTAAGAGAATCCACAAGTGTTCACAACCCAAAATAGAGCATACAATTCTAGTTTTTAAACTAAAAATTCAGATCATGCCCAAAGTCGAAGCTAAACAATACAGAGTCTCTGACATGATCAAATTCAAGTTAACGAGCTTTCAGCTTCGATTCATCCTGTACACAAATGTTTAGACAACAAACTAAGAAGGATTTTAGCCATGCCCACATGAAATGTTATATGTTTAGATTAACAATTCCCAAATCAAGTTCAAATAAATCAGGAATTTCAACTATGATTCAAAATTGAAAATTAGACGATTGGATCGATGAACGGTTCAAAGGCGGTTTTCACCTAAAGTCAAGGAAGCGATCAAGGAGAGAGCCTGAAATTCTTCAAATACCAAACAAAGGGTGGTTTCTGTTGGATTCAAAAGGCAACCAACAATCAGGTTAGAGTTCGGGCTTATCCCTAAATCCTAAAATTAGAAATTAGAGAGGGAAAGAAGAATCGCAAAAGGAGCGGTTAAGATCCCCTATGCGACCGAATGTGAAGCCTACATATCAATCGACAAGCTCAAAAAATCATCCAAAATTCGAGCATAGATATTGACTTTGAGTTTCAACCAGGGGTATACACAACCAAACCTCAAGTCAAGCACACAACCAAACATACCAAGAGTTCGAAATTGACAAAAGGTTTGAAATTAAGTTTCGAAGAAGTTCGACTCAAGCCTCATGTATAACCAAATGAAGCCTTAGTTCAGCCATACTTAAGTCAAAAGACTAAGACTTTGGGTATTACAGTTGGATTCTGGGTCGAAGTCAAAATAAATGAAACTAACTAGATGAAATTCCGTCTAGGTGAACCAACCTAGATAGGATTTGTAGTAACCTAGATGGAAATTTTCGTCTAGGTTAGTTCAGCCATACTTAAGTCAAAAGACTAAGACTTTGGGTATTACAGTTGGATTCTGGGTCGAAGTCAAAATAAATGAAACTAACTAGATGAAATTTCGTCTAGGTGAACCAACCTAGATAGGATTTGTAGTAACCTAGATGGAAATTTCCGTCTAGGTTACTCGTTTTTCTACTAGTGGAAATAATCTGAAATCAGAACTTTATTTAGTTTATCAAGATCATTATGCCATCTCTAAATACTAAGATCAGCAAGTTTATTAGAAAGCATAGTCTCAGTATCTAGAGTTAAGATGCATGCTTACTTTGTTGAAATAAAAAGGAGACCTCTCTGATGATCGGCGAGAGCTTGGAAAAATTGGAGCAATCTGTGTTTGATGATCAGTAGATGAAGGATCTGTAGAGGGGGGTGATTAGGGTCTTATGCTAATCTAATCCGATTTTATGCCAATTAAAACTAATAACAAGTTATCCTAGCAAGTATGAAATACAACAAGATATATGAGCTAGGATAAACAATATGAACAAAGAGATATATCCTAGTAATGAGATATATAGTGAGATATATGCAAGGATATATAAACTAACACAAGAGTCAAATAAACAATCTACAAACTAAAGATACAATTGTGATAGGGAAAACAATGCAAATACACAATATGATCACGGAGTTTGGACTTTCCGTCCTACGTCTCCGCTCCTCACTCCCGGGGAGAAATCCACTATCACAACCGGGTTTTCTACGCTTACCCAAATAACGTTTACACCTCATACTCGATTTTCTAGCTAACCGAAAACTTTACAACCAACACTCTTGCAATCCCACTCTACACCCTCTCAAGTGTTGGACCTAGACGTGTCTCCCTCAAGTGCTCGGATACAACCTCTCCCTAAGTTTGTCAACAGATGTCACTCCTCTTGGGACGATCACCGACTCATACCACACACTTCTCTCGGTGTACAAGTGTATTACAAAGTGATCATACAATAAAGCACAATTTCAACAATTGTTTGTTCTCTAATAAGGATGAGAACATAATGAAAGCTCACACTCAATTGTTAGAACTCTCACCAACCCAAATACTATGTATGAAAATACAATAAGCTCAAGTGGGTGTGTGTAAACAATTGAGTAAAATAAAATCTAACTCAAATAACAAACTAGCAATAATAAGAATATGAAAATTAAAAATAAAATTGCTAGAGAAAAGAGTTAGAAAAACTTCTCTATAAACAAAAAGAAGAGGATGAAGAAGATTGAGAATGAATCCCTCAATTTGCAACGTAAGCTTCCACCTTTATAAACAACAATCTTAAAACAAACTAAAACTCTTTTAAAACTTCTTTAAAATATTCTCTTAGTTGCTGTGAAGGATGAGAGCAAGGGGGTATTTATAGCCTCCCAAAACCTCAGCCAAAAACCCAACAGAAAAGACCAAAAAACCCACAGAATCAGAAATCAGATTCTGTACAAAAATGACCGTTGGGCGATCGGCGGTCGACCAAAACTCGCGGTCGACCGCGAGCAACAGAAAGGTAAAACTGGGCTCTGAAAAGACATCCGGCCAAACGTGACGGTCGACCGTAAAACTTTCTAGACTTCATCCGGTCGACCGCTACGTTCGACCGTGAGCCACTAAAAAACATATTGAGTCTTGGACTCAAGGGCGGTCGACCGTAGTGGTCGACCGCAAACTGACACATAAAAAATTCAAGTTTAAAGCAGTTTTCTGTTTTTGAAACCATGTTTAAAAATATCAAATAAATTCAAAAAAATATAAAACTTTGGAAAATGTTTATAGACATGATAATAAACATGCTACAAAAACTAGTTTTCAAAAAGGACCTCCCAAATAAAAAATATCATCATTTTGCAAAATAGTTCAAAACATGAAAATGTGAACATATGAGTTTTGATATTTTAGCTTAACCATGTTTTGAAACAATACAAAATGATTTTGTAGACTTAAAGAAAGATAAAAACTATTGTTATGAAGTCTATAAACAATGAATACAGAATTTTCACAAATACAATAGAATATGAAACATATGAGTATGTATATGAATATGTTTTTGTTTCATAAATATTTATTTATATCCTTGTAAAAACTTTGTTTGTGGATAAACCAAAATTCAAAATGTGTACATATATATATAACTATATATATATACATAGAAACCAATAAAATGTATGTGTATATTATATTAAGCTTAAAGTACTAACACACATAATATAACACCTAAACTAAATGTTACCCAAGCAATCTTGATCTTCAATAAGCTTGATTTGGTACACTTTGTGGATGAAGCTTGAACATGAATCTTGAACTTGAATTACATAAGCTTCACTCCACAATTCCGCCAACCTCCATTGGATATGATCGTAAATGCACAATTTCATCCATCCTCCAACGTATTGTTTATCTACAATAAATAATAAAACACAAATACTAGACAAATAATATTAGATGTAAATTTTTTGTTAAATCATCATCAAAACAAGAAGGCCAACAGGAGCATCTCACAATTTAGTTGTGTCTATCTGATGTGTGAGGTATATAGCTATTGAAAAAAAATGCAGGTCAAGAGGCAAAATTGGAGAAGATTTACATGACATAGTCTCTCATCAACCGGTTATATCTGAGACATGTTCGCTATTTTAAAGGAGAGAAGCATAAAAACAAATGTAGAGGATTCAAGGGTAAATTAGCAAATATCCGGTCTTAGTAGATGAATTTACAAATATGGAAGACTTAGGAAGTATATACGCAAAAGACCTACAAAAAATAAGATCCGGCATAATCGTGTTGTAAGTTTATGGATATTGTGAAGAACTATGCTGGGTCACTTTGCAACCACTTGTGAGTAGGTGCATTCTGTAGTAGCTTAAATAATTAATGGCTTAACACTTGATTAATGGAATTTTTTTAATTTCATATTAGAAAACTAATTAAGGGTATTATAAGAATTTCACCCTAACTCCCATTTATCTGCCACGTTAATGTTGTGTGGCTAAAATTCATTTGACGATTTGGCCGGCACCTCTTTAACGGAAGAATAAAAACAGAGAAAATCAAAGAAAATCACAAAAAAAAAAGAAAAAAAAACAAACACAGAGAACATCCTCTCATACTCCATAAAACTCCTTGAATCATTAGAAAGCTTGTGAAGGGGAGAAAAGGAGACCAAGGCAACGAATCAACATCCCAATCAATTGAGGTATAATCTCCTTTCAATTTTATAGTAACTCTTAGTAAATTGAATCAAATTAGAATGAGTAAGGGAGTTAAGTTATTATGATTATGAAGTTAAAAATTTAGGGTTACAAAAAGGATTTTTTTTTGTGTTTAGGATGCATGAAAACAAACTGAAAAAAAAGAAGAAAAAGAAAAATAAACTAACCTAGATTTGATGGGTTTCTTGCCGTCGGCCTCTCCTTGTCGTCGGCGGCTCCTTGTCGTCGTCCAACATCCATAGCGGAGAGAGAGAGAGAGGAAGGTGGAGAGAGAGAGGGGGGGAGAGGAGAAGAAAACCAAAAAAAACCGAAAGGGAAAAAAAAGAGGGAACCGGAAAAAGAAGAAGAAGAAGAAGAAGAAAAAGAAACGAAGAAGAATAGAGAAGGAAGATGAGCAGGTTTAGAAAAGGGAGAGGAAAACTTTTATTTCACCCTTGGTTTACATAATAATTTCACATAAGCCCATCTAGCTTATTTAATAAAGTTATGGCTAAGAAAAAACTCCCAAAGTCCCTGAGCCATGTGAGAATTTCTAACACACCTTATTAAAATGAGTTATGGTTATAAAATGACTAGAAAATGTCTGTTAGGCCACTGTCATTTACTTAGTTGCAAACAAGTCCAATCTAAAGAATAAAAGTCAACTGTTAGACTTGATAAATTCCCTATAACCTCTGTAATATTATAAATTATTTGGAAGTCAGAAGCTAGTATATGAGAGTCATAAAATTTTGTTAAATTGTTAAAGTTAATAATAAGCTCATATATACTGTAGAATTTAATTATTATTGATTATATCTGAATTTATTAGACTCTAGATTATGAATTGATTTACCTATAATATATGTTTGTTCTGAATTAATAATTAGCCATATATCTTACATTATAGGTCCTAGTTGATATTCGGAAGAATAATAGTTGAGAAAGTCGTGACCACTGGAGGTGAGTTCATTTCTCACTAGTATTTTTATAATATGAAATTGCATGAGTTTTATATTTGATTTATCTTGTGATGAAAAAAAATATATAAATAATATGTCTTTTCATGTATATTAAAGATTTGACCTATGTCTATTGTGGTCTATCCTATAATACGTTGCTAGCCTCGTACAATATATGAAAAGTCAATTTGAACTTATGTGAAATATAAAAAAATAAATTTGGCTCTCATGTAATTTTTAAATAATTATGGACTTTGGTTTATCTGAAAGTTTTTGATGAAGTATTTGGTGTTAGACCCTAGAGGGGGGGTGTGATTAGGGTCTTATGCTAATCTAATCCTATTTTATACCAATTAAAATAAATTATTCTTACAAGATAGATATACAAGAGTTATGTGCAAGAATAAACAATATGAACAAGGGTAAACAATATGATCATGCAATAATGGCGATATAACAATATGCAAGAATAAATGCGCCAATAATAAACCCAAACACAAGAAAATGATCACGGAGTTCAGACCTTCTGTTCTACATCTCCTCTCCCCACTCCCGGAGAGAATCCACTACACAACCCAGTTTGGAAGCCGGAACTTCTCTACACACTCGGTTTTCTAGCTAACCGAAAACTCTACACACTCGGTTATCAAGTCATCCGACAACTCCCACAAATCCTCACAAAGTACATACACAAGCTAAAACCTCAAGTGTTGGTCCTCACGTATCGACTCCCTCAAGTGCTCGGAATTATCACCTCTCACTAGGTCACTGACGCCACTCCTCTCGGTATCGACTCTGTCCTCACCACACACTCCTCTCGGTATACATGTGTATTACAAAGTGAACTCGCAATGAAAGCTCAATACAAATGATTGTTCTCTAAACAAGGTGAGAACTCAATGTAAGCTCACACTCTAAGTCACACAATCCCACAACCCAATTATACAATGTATGCAAATACAATATGCTCAATGGTTGTGTGTGTAAACAAATAGTAAATAAAATCAACTAAACTTAATATAAACACTAGTTTAATAAAATGGTAATTAAACAATAGAAATGTAAAGCTAGATTGAGTTTAGGGAAACTTCTTTATAGATAACAAGAGAGAGGGAGAAGAGTGAATGCTCAAATACCAAGGATGATCTCCACTTCATCTTGTGAAATTCTCTTCACAAACAAAACTCTTAAACACTCTTTTAACAAAACTAAAACAAACTTTAAACCCTTGTTAAACTTGTTTAAAACATTCTCTTGGATAAAAAAGGAGAAGAGCCGAAGGCAATGGGGTATTTATACCCACTCAAAACTTCAGCAAAAACCCCAAGGAAAAGACTAAAAATCCATAAACAAACAAATCAGAAAACTAGCCGTTACTGTGCAACGACTCTCTGATAAGTCGACTTATGAGTCGACTCATGAGTCGACTTATGAGTTGACTAATGAGTCGCCTTATATGAGTCAACTCAGCAAAAGAAAAATCATAATTTCGCTACACTTTGTGAGTCGACTTATGAGTCGACTAATGAGTCGACTAGACATGCACAAACCTGAAGTGCACAGAAAAACTCAACTTTAAACTGGGTTTAAAAATATCAAATAAATTTAGAAATATGTAAAACTTTGGAAAATAATTGTAAACATGATAACACACATGCTACAAAAATTAGTTTTCTAAAAGGACCTCCCAAATGTAAAATATCATTATTTTGCAAAATAGTCCAAAACATGAAAATGTAAACACATGAGTTTTGACATTTTACCTTAATCATGTTTGGAAATATTACAAAATAAATATATAGACTTAATAGAAGATGTATATCATTATTGTTAAGTCATATACCCAGAAACCAATATTTTCACAAAAATACTTGTTTTGCAAACTTTCAAAACAACAAACATGATTTTATTGAACTAAATAAAATTAATATTGATGAAATCATATGTAAGCATATAAACATGAAACAAAAATGTATTTTCTAATTATATTCAATTGTTTCATATTTAAACATGAAAAACCAAAATAATAAATATGAAAGATGTAAATTCATATTTATATAAACTTGGAAACCAAAATATGTATGTATATATGAAACTATATATACATGGAAACCAAAGCTAAATTGTGTGTGTGTGTGTGTGTATATATATATATATATATATATATATATATATATATAGGAAACTAATATAATGTGTGTGTATATATGATTTAGCTTAAAGTACCAACACACATAATATAAATCTAAACTAATGTTACCCAAGCTTGATCTTGATCTTCATTGTAGCTCAACTTGGTAAGTTTGGATGAAGCTTGTAATTGGGATCTTTAACTTGATAGTAAGGCTTCACTCTACTATTCTGCCAACCTCCATTTGATATGATCGTTATGGCGCAATCCATCCATCCTTTAACATATTGTTTGCCTAGAATAAATATAAAACACAAACACTAGACAAATAATATTAGATATAAATTATTTGTAAATCATCATCAAAACAAGAAGGCTAACATTTGGAACGTATTTCAACCGTTTAACGAATTCAAAGATTTTCCGTAACTTAGTATCTGATAAAAGAAAAAGTAAATATCCGTAAACTGCTTTAACTGGAAGAGAAGCTTTACCTTGTCAATTTCATTTGAAAATATCTGTAAATTCTGATATGCAAAGTATTACTCATTTGACATGTGATCTCAATGTTTTCAAACCCTCAAATAGTCCACTATGGATTGTTTCTGCCTGCCATATGGTGAATGCACCTTTATTTGGCCCTTCTGTATTGGCCTTTATGTATTGTCCCTTCTAAAATTTGTTCTGGCCTATCTGTATTTGGCCAGTAACCTATGGCAGTGTTAGGTGCATTTGATTCCCGGGAGTTATCTGTTATGTGATGCGGTTTACGCATTCCCTTGCTACTGGGCAATAATTCGTAGCTCTAGTGTGACCTATGGGGTGACTTTTACATTCATGAACAACTCATCGAGAAATAAGATTCTGATAATTGACTGTGAAATTGAGAAAACAATAATTCTCTGGTTTGTACAAATTACTAGTTCTTTTTTGTCTTAATGTTTACCTTGACTCAAAAAGGGTTTGATTCCAAGAAACTTTACAATATATTCAATTGCACATAATATATATATATATATATATATATATATATATATATATAATTGTTGCATTCTTTCTTGAAAACAGACAATATTATGATGTTTGGGTCGTATTTTGCTATCTTTGAATTTCTCATGCAAAACTTATAACTCGTTATTTCTGAGAATTATGCTTATTACTATTTTGTTAGTTATCTAGGAACTCTAGTGGAAAATGTTCTCACTGAGCGCTAGCTTACCCCGTTGTTTTTAAATTTTTTCAGATCCGGCGTAGCTTCCTACTAGCCGACTTTTGGTTTGAACTTTTGGCTGAGGGGCGTTATATAGAGAGCATCTTCATTTTGATGTTACCTGAAGCACATTTTGTTTTGTTTTGTAAAAATGCTTATAAGGGTGAACTTGTGGGTTGTAAGTACCGATCATATATATAGTTGCTCTGATTTCTATCATCAGCAGGTTTATGAATATTTTGAAAATAAACTATGTGATATGAATTGCCAGGCTTGGCTCGTGTATAAGACTTGTCTCGTGCACGGGTCGCTGCTGTCACGCACCTCGTATTTTATGAAATTCAGCTGCAGTTTCGAGGCATGACAGTAAGGTGGTATCAGAGCTTAGGTTTCGACGTTAGAAACCTTGTGGGCACGCTATCATAGAGTATATGCGCTAGATGAGTGTTAGCATATGGATTAATTATGTGATATATATGTCTGTATACATACGTATATACATGTATGCATGTAAATATTTTATGGTAAAGCCTTTTATGGTTGTTAAGGAGTGCTTAGATGTTTGTTTTATTTCACTTTATCCTTTTTCTTCAGTGAGCTAATGGATGGTTCCCCTTTTTGTAGGATGACAGGAACCAATTCATCTTCCAGTTCGTCATCTACCCTGTCCAGCCCTATGATTTCTGTAGATAGCTCATGGGAACCCAGCTTAAGAGACTGGGGATACACTTCTGATGAAACTGATCCAAGTTTGATAATAGCTAACCATATGACCCCAGACTCACCGGAGGTCGAGCCCGTAGAAGTTGTTATGATAGATTCATCAGAGTCTGAGCTTAATCATGCTGAGGATGAGGATCTCGTGGTAGAAGTTGTTCCAGTTGAGTCATCACCATCAGAAATCATTATGATTTCATCCGACCCCTCTAATATGGAGTCCCTTGTAGCCCAGATTCCTAGTGACGACCAAAGATTTTCCCCCTATGAGGGTGAGTCGAGTAGCCTAGGCATTGGTCTAGATCTCGACCTTGAAGGATGGGAGACTAGTGGCATAGATCTAGATCCAATGTTCGATTCTGTTGATAGTCAAAACTCAGAGGAGACGGAACCAACTGAGGAGAAGTCTAGTTCCAGCAGCTCCTCTTCCTCAGTGAAATAGAGCATAACTGTTAGGGCAATTTTGTAATATCAGTATATGGGTTTTCATAGTCACTCTTTTGATATATTTAGGACATTTTGGTAGAAAATATGTGTATATATGTAAACCCATATACTCAGAAATGTGTATGAACTAAAAAGTTAAATATTAATAATATACTTTTGGTTTGTAAAGACTAAATTGTGATATTATGTTGAGCAATGATGGAGTTCCTAATTACTTTATTTGCATATAATTAGAAATTATTTCCTTGTATAATAGTTGACTGAAATATTTTATTAATTATAGGAAGCTATGGCTTCAGGTAATGAGCAAACCCCTCCTAACGGAGATAGGGATCTAAATCAGACGATAGGTGAAATGATGAGATCTAGAATTGCTCATGCATCCACCTCTGGAAACTCAATAGATAATAATGCATTGATGGATCTGCTGCAAGCGGTGATATCTGTAGTCACCAGACAACAAGATCAAATTGATCGTAATCGGACGAATGGTCAAAACGAGGAGCACCCAAAATTAAAAAGTAGCATGGGAGAATTCAAGAAACTATCTCCACCCAGTTTTGAGGGAACAACCGATCCTATGATTACTGAGCATTGGATTACAGAAATGGAAAAGGTTTTTACATACATGAAATGCCCTGAAGAGGAGAAGGTTGATTATGCAATATACACGTTAAAAGATTGTGCTTATGGGTGGTGGCAGATGCAGGTCAGGACGTTGGGTGAGAATGCATACAAGATATCATGAGAGGAATTTAAAAATATTTTTTATGTGAAATACTTTCCCTCAACTATTCGCAAGAAAAAAAAACAAGAGTTTCGAAAATTAGAGCAAGGTGATAAGATAGTTGCTGATTATGAAGAGGAATTCACTTATCTATTAAAATTTGCCATTCACTTGTTGGGTAATGAGGAAGATAGAGCTCGTCGCTTCAAGGAAGGGCTTCGACCAGACATTCGGAAGGCGGTCAATGCATTTGAACTACCTACATATGGAGAAGTATTAAAGAATACCTTGTTAATTGAGAAAAATGAAATTGACACAAAACCAAAGAATGAGACGGGCGGTTCTTACCCAAAGAAGCGATTCTGGCAAGATAATCGTGGTAGAAGAAATAAAAATTGGAGAAACAAAAAGCAGAATTTTGGACGCAGAGAGGAGCAAATTCCTAATCAGAAAACTTTGAGATGTGATGTTTGTCATAAACTTGGGCATGAAGTGAAAAACTGCTGGAGAAATACTGGAGCTTGTTTGAGATGTGGTCAGAAAGATCACAAAATAGCAAGTTGTCCCCTATAGCAACCGTCTAGGAATATTTTCTAGACTGGCCAGTCCAGTAGTGGGAATCCTTAAACCAAGGTCCGAGTTTATTCTTTGACTGAGAAGGAAGCAGAAGCAAACAAGGATGTAGTGATAGGTACGCTAATTTTTGCGTCGGTTCATGCTCGAGTACTATTTTTGTGTCAAGAACCCTTAAAAATCATCTCAGCCCTTAAAGCACTTCGAGCGCTGAGGAGTGGATGTATGGGTGTAGGCGTATAAAACTGCTTATAGGTCCCTTAACACAGCTCGACACGATGATTCGACAAACCAACGAACCATCGGGCGATATATCCAAGCATGATCGTTAGACCACATCACCGAAGCCAAGTGAGACGCGACGAAGCGGATTAATGAGGCGACGAGGTTAACGAACCGCATGCAAACAACAGAATACTTCTAATCGCGTGCCCAATCAAGCTAACGGGTTGATGAATCCATGAATCATACAACCGTAAAGTCCATCACATCAACCAAGATCGGGAGCGGACTCAAACTCGAACACCAAAGAGGATTTACTGCCAAATCAAGATCCGGACTGTCAAATCAGAGTTCGGATAAACCGCGAAATCGGAAAACGGCAAAACAGCAAACGCCTGGAGGGCTCGGCAAAAACCGAGCCACTCCTAGGTGGCTCAGCCAAAGCCGAGCCACCTCTTGGTGGCTCGGTGGCCGAGCCACCACTTGGTGGCTCGGCCAAAATCGAGCCACCAAGTGGTGGCTCGGCGAGCCACCAAGGTGGCTCGGTGGCCGAGCCACCTAGGTGGCCAGCCGAGCCACCCTTTGGGTGGCTCGGTGGCCGAGCCACCTGGACCGAGCCACCAGATCTGGTTTGAGTAGCCTATAAATAGACCCCTAGGCTCATTGTTTGAGGGGTTGGACTTTTGAAAGGTTGAAGGCTCAAGGTGAGACTTTGAGGAGAACTTTTGAGGGGAAACTCTGCTGGATTAAAGTCTCAAGACTAAAAAAGGTTAGAGCTTTGGAGACTCGGACTTTTCAGATCTGGTTCTTGGTGATCATCCACGCCAAATAAGGCAGGAGTTCGAGAGAGATCAGATCTAAGATCTACACGGTCATCCTCCGGATCAAAACTTGGTTTTTGATCCCGAGAAGAGTATCGATTTCGATTACTTCGGGCTATTATTTCCTTAGTGAAATAATACCCCCGGCTGTGATTTCCTTCGTGAAATAACACCCGTCATACCGTGTAGATCCGACCGGATCAAGATCATGCGGTGGTCCACGAATTAACCCCGGCGCAGGTGAAGAACCCACACAAGCAAGAGACCGCAAAACAGGATCTTGCGATTTGTTCCAAAATAAGAAAGTTGTAATCTTCTTCTTTTTTTTAGATTTTATTGTAACCAGATCTTATAAAAAGACTGGATCCCTTTGTAACCGATAAACAGTTGCTAATGGAAACAATAAAATCAGAGAAGGCAATTTTTCCCACGAACAATCTTCCTCTTCAGCTTTGGGAGATAGAATATAAAATTCTTCCTCTCCCGCATCGGGTTCGTCTTTGCCCTAAGAGAAAACACCACCTTTTCAACCCTCAAAATCCACGCCTTACAAGCGTAGGAAGTTTATCCCGAATCCTAAGCAGGGATAAGTCTGTGCCTAACACGCGCTGCCGGTTTAGTCTTTCTCCGTAGAAAAAGACACCAGAGTTCGATTCTGGGGTATTCTATCCTGAAACCTAAGCAGGGATAAGTCTGCGCCTAACCCACGCTGCCAGTTAGTTCTTAACCGTTAAAAAGAACGCCCGGCCACATATTCAACATTATGGCAGGTTGTTATTAATAACACCAAAATCCATGCCTTACACGCATAGGGAATTTCATCCTGAATCCTAAGAAAGGATATGCCGACGCCTAACACGCGTCACCAGGTTAGTCTTTTACTGTCCAAGAAGACACCAGAACCTGATTATGGGGACCTTTATCCCGAAGCCTAAGTAGGGATACGTCAGCGTCTAACACACGTTGCCGGGTAGCCTATTCCCGTAACAATGGTGAAGTCTATGTATTCGAAATCATAGCACAAAGTCTTAGAGAATTCACTCTCTTAGCACAACGTTACATGCGGAACGGATTTAG
>BQKN01064348.1:385111-398070 GCA_022839385.1 Asparagus kiusianus | reverse complement strand
CTTCATCACTACTTGAATATCCAAACTCCTCATACAAAATATCCGTATTGACGTATTTTCTAGAATAATAATACTGTAGGAAGGAAACTAGAAACCGATATCGTTTTGCACATGAAATGTCGTGCTCTTTGGCGATCATTAATACTATGATAAATAAATATTCTTTTTCTCAAAATAAAATTATTTTAATCATAGCAATTATTCAAAAATACTTTTTACTCAAAATAAATTATTTTCACTAAATATGTTCCTTTAGAAAAATATTACCATCATCATAATAAATACTAAAAAATACATTCTTTCTTCCAGACAGTCCGAAATTGTCCGAAAATGTAACCGTTAGCTGCACATATGATATTAAATTAGCAGAAACTAAACTTTACTTATACAAAATAATTCATACCGTAAAAATAAATTAAAACAATATTGTGGCAAGAGGGATCTTGCCTCGAGGGTTTTCGTCGAACGGATCGACGAGACTACGGTGGATCGTATCGGACGCGGAGGAGCGCGACGACAAACTCGGGAAGAGCTCCGGCGAGAGGCAGCGACGTGGCAGCGGTCACGGCTGACAGCGGCGGTCAAGCGACAGCGAGCTCGGGTCGGTGGGGCTGCTGTCGGTGACGAATAGGGGGAGAGGGGGCAGGAGGTTGAGGCGGTGCTATAGGGGAGGAGATAGGGGAGCTTGGGCGGTTGTTGAGGAGGACAACAACACGGGTGGATGGCGAGGATGACGCTGGAGGGGAGGCTCGCGACGGTGACATGCTCAGGCGGGTTCGGGATCTGAGATGGTGACGAGTGGATGACGAGGGGTAGAGGCGAGGTCAGGTTCGTCGGAGGGGGCGGTGGTTTTAGGTGGCGAAGGATGGCGGTGATGTAGGCGGTGGTAATGTGTATGGTCGGAGGAGGCAATTGCGGTGGCTGGCGCGGTGGTGAGGGTTGTCGGACGAGGGAGATGGAGGAACAGAGAGAGAGATGATGAGTAGCGGCGGCTGGGTTTGAATAATTTGGGTAGGGTTTGGTTACGGGTATTTATTTATATATATAATATTAGGGTTAGGGTTATGGAATTTAAAACAAAAATAATTAAAATAAATAATTACAGGTATTTAAAAATTAAACTAATTACATAATAATTATCTACAAATAAAAACATACATGTTGTGCTAATACAACAGTTGATACAAAATAGTTGAAATATACACATATTGTATAATTAAACAAGAATAATTAATAATAAAAATATTTTTACTTAAATTTAAAACCAAATAATTATGGGACAATTACGTACATAGTAAAACGTACTAGTTATACTAATACGACAGATAATATGTAATAGTTGAAATAATACAACAAATTATACCAAAGATATGTAATTAATAATACAAAGTATTATACGAAATAATACATAATAATATTAATAATACAATAAATTATTTAAAATAATACGTAAGAGTACTGATAACATAACAAATTAATTCTAGAAAATTTTACTGCACAAAATAAATTTATAAATATTAAAACCTTTTAAATAATTTAAAATTTTGGTTTTTAAATCGTAGAAAATTCTAGAAAATCAAGAAAAATACAAATACTCTTTTAAAATAATAATTGAATATTTAAAAATACTAAAAAAAAATTATTTTAACTAGTATCAAAAATTCATGGACCTTACACCTCTTCAGGATAAAACCAAAGCACTCCAAACATTTTGTCGACTCTGACAAAATGACCTTGGTGCCCTCATTAAGTCTGAGGCACACACTCGAATCACTTCAACATACAAAATCGAATCATCTCAAACCACCAATCCTAACAAACAGAGCAAAACTATGCACAAGCATATCTGAACAAGAGTGAAATAAAGTCACACAACAATCAAAAAGGTTAATAATCCTGAGATTTTATTCCATATGTCAAGATGTTTACATTATCACTTACATCCATATTTACCAAAAAAAAGAAGATACAAGTTCTTAGGCGTCTCGGCACGGGTCGGGAGTAGGACTTAGGAGAGAGGCACTTGGTTCAGGATCAGGCACATGTTGGGCGGCAGAAGAGGCGCGGCCTCTTCTTGGTCATCCCTGGACTCATCTTCATTGTCACCATCATCCACTCTTGCATTATTCCCCCTCCCTTTGTCTCAAGTTACTTCAAAAAATCAAGGTAACTAGCGACTCGAGGTAGATAGAGGCTGTCAGGGATTGGTCAGAACTCTTGAGGGAGCAAGGATAGAAGAGAGTCGAAGACTGCTTTGCAAGCCAACGATACCTCTACTTTACTTGAGGTGCCCTAGCGATACTCGTCTTGTGACGCCCCTGGTTACACACAAGACTACAGTCCAAGGTGAACCCAAGGATGTCAAACATGCCATGCACCCACACAGTGCAACAACACAATTTACCATCACAGTAATATCTCTTAAGTGGAATAAATAATAAACAAGTGTAGGTACAAAGCAGACAGGGTAAAGATGACAGCGCAATTAACATGATATAAAGAAAGATGTCAAGACTCGTGTTTATGAGCCTACAATCTAATCTTATTTTGATAATTTACAAACAATCCCTAATATTATTTATCTAGTGTTCGTACTTGCCTATTAGGTATTCTAGACAAACAACATTATTGGTGGTTGGTTGGACTTGTGCTTACACGATCATATCCATTAAAGGACGAAAGGAACATGGATTGAAGCCGTCGCAATTCAAGTCAAGATTTATATCGCTTCATCCCCGCTAACCAAGATCGACCTTAATGAAGATTTCCTCTTGGGTACATTAGTTTAGGTTTATATTATGTGTGTTAATACTTTAAAGCTTAAACTACACACACACACACACACACACACACACGCAATTTAATGGTTTATCCATTTTTTGATTTATCATCAACCACAAGTTTTTGCAAACTATAGATACATTTATTAACATCTATTTATGTGGATAAGTTGTTTTTGGTTTAGATATAGATATGAAACAAATAAACAAATTCATACACATACTTATATGTTTCATTTTCTATTGTATTTGGAAATATATTATGTTTTTGAATTATATACTTTATGACAATATTTCATATTTTTTTTCAAGACTAAAAATCTATTGGAAAGTGTTTAAAATTTTGTTTGAAGTCATTTTGTCAAAATACGAAATCTCAAGTTTTTAACAAGTTCATATTTTGACTGACTTTGTAAAATGATGAGTTTTCACAATTAGGAAGTGCAATTTGAAATATTCTTTTTATAACATATTCATTATCATGTTTATAAATATTTTCCACAGTTTATAATTGTTAGAATTTATTTAATATTTTTAAAGAGGGTTTAAATATTATTTTAACTGTTCATATCAAGCTGTGTATATGTTATGAATCAACTCATAACTGTAGCGAGTCGACTCAAGAAGTGTTGTGCAGTTAGCATTTTTAGTTTGATGAGTCGACTCGTAACTGTAGCGAGTCAACCCATGAGCATGATTCGACTCATGAATTTATTAGTCGACCCATAACTGTTGTGCAGCCTGTAACAGCTAGTTTTCGAGTCGACCCATGAATAGTATGAGTCGGCTTATAACACTGTAACGACTAGTTTTTGAGAATGCTGAATTTTTAGGATTTTTGTCTTTTCGCTTGGAATTTCTTAGTTTTTGTGGTTATTTCATGAACCTATATATACCCCATGCCCTTTAACTTCTGAACATATAATTTTTAGAAAAAGTTAAATTAACTTTTGGGTAAGTTTGTTTAAGAGTTTTCAAGTATTTCAAGTTTGTTTATGTGAAGATTGTTTCACAATGAGTGGGATTCAATTTTAAATATTGAGGAAGTTCATCCTCAACCTTTTACATCTCTTTGCTTGAGAAGTTTTCTAAACTCCTCTTTATCTAGCTTGTTCATACTTTAATTGTTTTATTTATTTGCTAGATCAATTTGAACTTAGTTTCATTAGTATTACTCATTGATTACACACACCAACTAGAGCTTGAGTATTTTCATACATAGTATATTGGGGTTTTGAGATTATATCTTTGAGTGTGGGCTTATCTTAGTTCACATATTGTATTAGAGAACAAATCATTTTTTTGCCTTATTGTTAAAAACATATTATAATACACAAGGATACCAAGAGGAGTGTGTGGTGAGATATGGGGTCAATTCCAAGAGGAGTGGCATTGGTAGTAAAGTCTAGCGAGGGGTTGTAAATCCGAATACTTGAGGAAGGCTACACGGGCTAGGCCAATACTTAGAGGGTGTGTTGTGTGATTGCATTGTGAGTGTCGTAAACGTTTATCGGTGAGTGTTAAAAACTAATTGTGAAGTATCTTTTGAGATAGTCGATTCTCCCAAGAGTGGGGAGCAGAGACGTAGGTCAGAAGGACCAAACTCCATGATCACATCATGTGTTTGTATTGTCTATTTGCGCACTATCTTATTTACATACTTGTTCTTGTTTATATCTTCCTTTGTCTATATTGCATATCCTAGCTCATATTACTTATTGTATTTCATATTTGCTAGGATATAAGTTAATAAGTTTTAAATCGGCATTAAATAGGATTAGATTAGCATATACCCTATTCACCCCTAGCCCTCTAGCCTAATTTTATTTGGTATCAGAGCTTGGTGCTCTTTGATTTGTGGCTTAACCGCCTAGAATAAAAAATCCTCACTTTGATTAGTTGGTAATCTAGGTTTGTGATATTTCACCTTGCTTGTATAATATTGTCACGCCCCGCTTCCCAAAATACCTAGGAATCGGAACGTGAACAAGCCCGCGACGTATTAGATTGAGAAGAAATATACACTATTATTTTTCTTTTCTCTTTTTCTTTTCTTCTCAACCTAATACGCTAAGCGTCAAATACGTAAATCTCAATCACAGGTCCCCGATCACAAAAGCAAGAATATAAAGACAATCCAGAATGAGAAATAAACATATCATCCATAGAAAATCATCCCAGACATAAAATATGGGTCAAACATACCCTTATTACAAAACAGGTCCAAACAGAAATAAAATACATAGTCCATAATAAAAGAAAATACTGCCAAATACGAAAATCCGGCATTAACTAAAGAATAAAAAGATAACTATTAAATCATGAACCAAGAAAAATAACCATCCACATCCGATCGCATGAACCAAGAATTCCTCATCCCAATTCTTCTCACTTTTCTAAGTTAATCATAATCTCATTTGAAAACTCAGGTTCACCGCCTAACTCACACATGTCACTAAGTCTGTTCATGACGCACAATGCTACTAAATCATGAACTACTAGGGTTCTCAACACGTCAACTGATCATAAATATAATATGGCAGGTTAACATGATTAAAAGGTTTATGAAGCAGAAATGAGAACTATAATGATCATGATATGTATAAACAAAAACAACATGAATAATACATGAGTGCACTTCATTATTATCTTACCGCCAGGATGTCCGTACGTCTCTTACAAAATATCCGTACTTACGTATTCTCTAATATAATAATACGGTAATAAGGAAACTAGAAACTGATGTCGTTTTGCACATGAAATATCGCGCTCCACGATAATCAGTCGTACTAACATAATAATAATATTCTTTTTCCAAAATTATTATTTAAAACTATTTCTCATAATAATTAATTTAAAAATATAAATATATATATGTATATAATTATTAATTCCTTTCTACATGAAAAGTATTATTTTCTATTTTATAAATTACCTTAATTAATTCCTTTTCGATAAAAGTTCGTAAATTCTAATTTTAATACATAACTTATCATTACATGTCCGAAATTCTTAAAAATACAATTAACAACATATTAATCTAATTTTCACGGTGCGCTCGTAATCATCATTCCACGCAGATATTTGAAAATACGTACTAATCACAAAAATAATTTAAACATATGTAATCATTATACTAACAACAATATTATCTATAAAATAGTTCATTTACATCTAATCACCATATTAATCACGATATAAATCATTAATTAAAAACAATGTAAACGCGAGATCTTGCCTACGGAACGGTGCGGATCTGTCGAGCGGCTGCCGGCGAGGAGGAGACGTTTGACGGCGTCGTCGGAGCTGCTCGGGGTGTGGGTTTGCTGCTGGAGTTCGCCGGAGATGGGCAGCAACAGGAGGTGAAGGCGGCGGCAGAGGTGATGGGGTGTTGAGGTCGGCAGCTGCTCAGACTTGGCGGGGCGGCGAACAGGGGCTGGAGGAGAGGGGAGCGAGTAGGCGATGAAGGTGGAGGTCGACGGAGCGGTCAGAGCAGCGGAAGAGACGAGCACGGCGAGGTTCAGACGGTGGCGAAGGGCAAGGCGTGGTGACTGGAGGCGTAGCAGGGGGTTGGGTTTCGGAGGAGGACTGGGCGAGCGGCTGAGGCGCGAAAGCCGGTCGGCAGTGCGGAGCTAGACGGAGGACGGCGGCGTTCGTCGGAGGTGGGGACGACGAGGAGAGAGGGGGCGGTAGGAGCAAACGAGGGAGAGAAAGGGAGGAGATGGGTTGGCGGCGCTCTCTGGGAATGAAGGAAAAAAAGAGAGAAGGATGAGGTGACTGCTGGGTTGTTCACGTGAAGAAAAGAGAAGAGAACCTATATATATATATATATAGGTTAGGTTAGGTTAGGGTTAGGTATTATATGTATATCTTTATAGTGGGAGTACGGGAGATAAAAGATTTGGCTGTGATTTAAAAAAAAAACTTTGGAGAGAGAAAAGATTTGATTATGGGAAAAATTTGAGATTTGAAAGATAGGGAAGATTTTGTGCATAATTGATAGGATTTAGATACGTGGAAGATTGACAAAAATATGGAGAGAGAAAATATGGAATATATTATTTATACTAAATAAGAGTAATTATATTAACAATAATAATCAACTGAATAACCAATTATTTATATATATATATGCTAATGTTCTATGCTCAGAATTACATTAATAATAACAAGATAGATAATATCAATGACCAATAATAGTATTTTTTTTAATATTCACCATAACTAATATTTAATATTTAGCAAACACAAGATTATTTACATATATATCTTAATCGTAGAAATTTTAGAAATTTGGGAAAAATATTAATAAAATAAAATTTAATATTTTTAAATATAGAAATTCATTTAAATATGTATCGAAAATTATGGTTGTTACAAATATATCATGGATTTGCTTGGTGCACCTAGCTTAGGTTATTCTATTAATATTGCTCATAAATTCGTTAATTTCTCTTATGCTCAACGGTGTGTTATATTTAAACTATTTGTTAGATCTAAATATTTTGATTTATAGGAAATTATTGATTATGCTTATGTTGTACCCACATTAGAGAAATCTACATGGACCAATGAAGATAAAACAATATTTACAATGAACAAGATATTGTTAGAATTTTTGTTAAATGTTTTTGACTCATCTATTTCTAACAAGTTTGCTCTCCACGAGATCTCACAACCACATAGTTGATCTCCACGAGATCAAACTCACAATAGTAGAAAATCGAAGAAAAGCTCTCTCTTTATAGTAGTCCTTTGGCAAGAGAGGAGATTACAATTAAAGCTTGGGATGTGGGCTTTGAAATAGTGAAAGCAAATAAAAGTTGAAGCTCTTTGAAAACAATAAACTCAAACATAAGAGATTTGCAATGAAAGCTTGGGTGCTAAAGTAGTTGGGGTTGTTGGGTATTTATAGGAAGAGAAGACAACAAGCAAAACCCTAAAGAATCAGCAGAAATCCCCCCAAAACCGAGAAATAGATTCTGTAAAAAACTAGTTGGTAGACTGCTTATCAGTCGACCGATGTAGGCATTCAAAAATGCCAAAATTCGAAATGTGAAAAAGAGGGTCAGGAGAACGAACCCCTTCTCAATCAGAGATAAGGTTCGTTGTTTAGTAAAGATCAACCTCGAGATCGAGAGTCGCCACACAGCAGAGCTCAACATAAAAAGATAAAATTCATTATTGAGTGAAACTGATCTACGAGACTTAGAGCTCGTCATTGGATATGAGGTTCGGGGTTCACTAGTGGATACGGGGTTCGAAGCTTGTCATTGGACATAAGGTTTGAAGCTCATTACTAGACGTAAAACTCATTAGTGAAGATGATGCTCATCAAAAGGAAACTTACAAGACTTTCTACGTAGTTGGACTCAGTTGCCGAAGATGAAGTTCACTAGTGAAAACGAGGTTCGTCAGATGAAGTCAGTGAAGACAAAATTCGTCGGAAGATACTGATCTACTATAAGGTTTGCTTGATAAGACGAACCTCGAGGCTCGTCTTACTTAACGAACTCCATTTCAATTAAAGACGAGGTTCATCATCCACGTGGGATTTATCTGTAACGGCTCCAAAGACTTAGTCAGGCTCGTGGGCTAATCTTTAGGAGCACGTCATGGCATGCGCTGATTCGAAGGAGGCAGTTACGCCCCTCTATCCACGATTATAGCACGTTAGTTATGTGCTTAAAACCTTATAAATAGCCAATGATGGTTACAGAGAAAAGAGTTGGTTGTTGATTAATTGGAGATTTCAAACTTGGACTTCAAGAAGCATTAGAGATCAAAGTTTCTTCGTACGGATCTGTTCGCGGGGAAAATCGTTGCTTTCTTCACTGATTCCATTGCTATCTCAAATAACTGTTTTTCGGTTATAAAGATCCGGTCTTTTTATAAGATCCGGTTACAACGAAGATCAAATAAAAGAAATAAAAATTATAACTTTTTCTCCTTTCTTGTCGAACAAATCACGAGCTCCTGTTTTGCGGTCGCTCGCTTGCGTGGGTTCTTTGCCTGCGCCGGGGTTTATCCGTAGACTACCACAAGATCTAGATCCGGTCGGATCTACGCAGTACGACGGGTATTATTTCACGAAGGAAATAATAGCCGAGGGGGATTATTTCACCAAGGAAATAATCGCCCGAATCTCGGGATCAAAGACCAAGCTTTGATCCAGAGTATGCCTGCGTAGATCTAAAATCCGATCTGAGATCCGGTTCCTCTCGAACTCTTGCCTTATTTGGCGTTGACGATCGCCGAGCACCGGATCTGGATGAGCAAGTCCTCAAAGTCCCAAAGCTTCAATATTTTTTAGATCTGAGCCTTGAATCCAGCAGAGCTTCGCCATCAAAATTTCCAACCCTTAAAAATGAGCCCAAGCCCCTCTATTTATAGGCCACCTTCACTGTGCCCGCGCACAGGTGGCCGAACCACCGAGCCACCTCAAGGTGGCTCGGCCTTGGCCGAGCCACCAAGAGGTGGCTTGGTTTCGGCCGAGCCTCTCTTGGTGTTGGTTTCTCCGTTTTCTGTTTTCCAGTTCTGTGGTTGATTTGTTCGGACTTGATTCGTTGAGCTGATTTGGCAGTAAATCTGGTTCCTGATTTGACAGTAAATCCACTTTTGAATTTGAGTCCGAAACTGATCTTAATTCGATCATGATTCGTCCGAGTCCGCTCTTGATTGGATGACTCGTTGATTCCTCAACCCGTTAGCTTGATTCCGCACGCGAGTGGATTTATTCCGTTGTTTGCGTACGGTTCGTTAGCCTTATAGCCTCGTTAATCCGCTTCGTCGCGTGTCACTTGGCTTCGGTGTTGTGGACTAACGATCGTGTTTGGATACGTTGCCCGATGGTTCGTTTGTCGAATCGACATCGTCGAGCTGTGTTAAGGGACCTATAGGTAGTTTTATATGCCTACAGATACCCCCTCCAAAGTATTTCAGCCTCGTTCTTTTATAGAAGAGTCTGGAATACTTTGGATATGATTATCCCATCCTTCAATCGGTTATGACGGGATATTTGGAATGGCTTCTATTCTTGATTCCTTCAGTCCTCCAGGCTATTCGGTGCTTTGTCGAATGTTTGTAAGGGTTTCGGTGCTACATTTATTGTCTGACCGTCTGTCGGAATTTTGAACTTAAAGTCAATTCTCGATTTCCTGACTTTTTAGCTCGAGTTTGCTAACCAACGATTGTCGGTGTTGAATATTCATTTACAACGCATTGTCTGGTGTTTGAGCTTCCTTGTGATGCGTTGTCCGGCATCTAAACTTCATTGCGACGCGTTGTTCGGCATCCAAGCTTCATTGCGACACGTTGTCCGGTGTTCGACACAGTTTATACTCATACGTCGGCTGGAGTATACACAGTTTAAGCTCTTAAGGAATTGGAGCGTGGCAAATACTTGAGTCACGAGACCAATCTATGGAATTGATGCGTCAATGACTCATATTTATAGAATTTTTGGCAAATTCTCAGCCATCAACAGGTTTGATAAGCCTTTACCGACTACCGTTTGAGTCGGGCTAGCATGCGGATTGTTTAAGTCCGTTCCGCATGTGACGTTGTGCTAAAAGAGTTAACCCTTTTAGTGCTACGATATTGAATACGTAGACTTCGTCTTTCTCCTGTGAAAAGACTAAACAGCAATGTGTATGAGACGTTGACTTAGGATTTTTGGCAAATCCTCAGCCTTCAACGGATTTGACGTGCTCTTACCGATTACCGTTTGAATCGGGCTTACATGCGGATTGTTTTAGTCTGTTCCGCATGTGACGTTGTGCTAAAGGAATGAACTCCCTTAGACTTTGTACTATGATGTTGAATATATAGGCTTTACCATTTGTTACGGGAATAGGCTACCCGGCGACACGTGTTAGGCGTTGACTTTAGGATTTTTGGCTAACCCCCAGCCTTTAACGGATTTGATTAGCCTTTACCGACTACCGTTTGAGTCGGGCTAGCATGCGGATTGTCTAAATCCGTTCCGCATGTGACGTTATGCTAACGGAATGAACTCCCTTAGACTCTTTTCTACGACTTTGAATACGTAGACTTCGCCATTGTTACGGGAATAGGCTACCCGGTAACGTGTATTAGACGCTGACTTATCCTTACTTAGGTTTCAGGATAAGATACCCCAGAATCGAACTCTGGTGTCTTTTTCTACGGAGAAAGACTAAACCGGCGATGCGTGTTAGGCGTCGGCATATCCTTTCTTAGGATTCAGGATGAAATTCCCCATGCGTGTAAGGCATGGATTTTGGTGTTATTAATAACAACCTGCCACAATGTTGAATATGTAGGCGAGTGTTCTTTTTAACGGTTAAGAACTATCCGGTGGCGCATGTTAGGCGCAGACTTATCCCTGCTTAGGTTTTAGGATAAAATACCCCAGAATCGAACTCTGGTATCTTCTTCTACGGAGAAAGACTAAACCGGCAGCGCGTGTTAGGCGCAGACTTATCCCTGCTTAGGATTCGGGATAAACTTCCTAGGATGAATCCTAAATTCTTGGAAAAGGATTGATGTGGGAAGGAAGAATTTTATATTCTATTCCCCAAACAAGGAAGGAAGAATTTTATATTCTATTCCTTGATTCTGGAAAGGAAGAATTTTATATTCTATTTCCAGTGCAAGAAAGAAACTAGAAGTGGGATCTCCACTCCGAGAATCCAGAAGATCTAAATAAGCTTACCTTTTGTAGGATCGGTTATCTAGATGGGTTTTTCGTTTATCGAAATGAAATTTCAACTTTGGTTATAACCATGAAGAGGTTTAACCAAAGAGAAAAGAAGGGAGTTCTTTCGTTCATCGAAAAGAAACTCTGAATTGAAAGTGGACCTCTTGTTCATGGAAAGAATCAAGAGGGGAATTTGTTGGTGGCTTGGACCAGAAAGACATTTTTGGTGGACTCACTGTCAATTGAAATTGATCAGTGAGGGATTTTGGTGGTGAAAATGATTTTGGGTTATCCTCTAGAATATTAAGTGTAATATTCTTCGAGGGATTTTGGTGGGATAGTATTTTTTTAGGAACTTCCCATTTATTGGCATTAATTGCCTGACGCCTTCTAGAGAGATAAGGCGATATGCGCCGTTTGAGTAGACTGTGTCTATCACAAACGGTCCTTCCCATTTGGGTTCAAACTTACCCTTTTTCTTGGAGTTGAGTATTATCGGTCGGCGAGCAGCGAGGACCAGATCTCCTTCCTTGAAGCTTCTCTGTCGGACTCTTTTGTTAAAAGCCCTAGATATTCTGGCTTGATAAAACTCTATGTGTTGTTGAGCTTCCAAGCGCCTTTCATCCAACATTTCGAGTTCTTCGAGATGTTTTTGATGTTGCTCTTCCGTCGTCATCTCTGTTGCGAGAGCGATCCGAAGGGATGGGATTTGGATTTCCAATGGCAGCACAGCTTCACATCCGTATACCAACGAATACGGGGTGGCTCCCGTAGGTGTGCGTACGGTGGTGCGATAAGCCCAGAGTGCTTCACCGAGTTTATCGTCCCAGTCTCGTTTATTGGTCTTCACGAGCTTTGACAGGATCTTAATGATCGTCTTATTAAAAGCCTCAGCTAATCCATTCGCAGCGGGATAATAAGCCGTTGACGAAACGTCTTGAATCTTGAACTTGTCACAGAACCTGACGAAAGCGTTGCTTATGAACTGTGGACCGTTGTCATGAATGATCCGTCTTGGCACGTCGTGTCGGTATATGACATGATGCTTGATGAAATTGATGACGTTGTTCGTCTTCACTTCTTTAAGCGAAATTGCTTCAGCCTACTTTGAAAAGTAATCCGTGATTGCGAGAATAAATCGATCACCTTTGACTGAAGGGGGCAAAATAGGACCGACAATGTCCATACCCCATGTCTCGAATGGCCAGGATGTAGTTGACGTGTGTAACCGCTCTGGTAGTTGGTGCATATAATTTGCATGAACTTGACAAGCGTGACATCCTCGGGCGTATTCAATTGCGTCACATACCATTGTTGGCCAAAAATATCCCATTCTCCTGATGCGATCATACAGTTTGGGACCAGGCTGATACGCACCGCATTCTCCTTCGTGTGCTTCTGTGACGCCCCTGGGTTCACACACGGCTGCAGTCCGAGGTGAAACCAAGAATATCAAACCTGCCATGCACCACACCGTGCAATAACATGTTTCACCATCA
>BQKN01064348.1:339181-375111 GCA_022839385.1 Asparagus kiusianus | reverse complement strand
CACTAATATTCGCATATATGAATCATCAAAATAAACGGGGTCTTACAGCTTCCTTAAGAACTTCTTCTGCTTCTTCGTTCGAAAGGCATCGGAGTAGCAAATCATCATACCCTCGACGGTATAATGTACGTGTCTCAGTATTATAGAAGAACCTTGGTGCTCTTCGGCAGATTGATCCCCTTTCTTTTGCATCCTCTGGTAGAATATCATATTGGACGTAGTCAATGATGGGAAAATGCCAATCTCAGGACTCAGACCCGATTTGAGTTGAGTTCACCTCCTTGGCGTTTATGTTCTTGTCATCTTCCTCTTCGATATCCATATTATATATGGGTATGCAGAGTTGATGTGATCTTACTGTGACTAGCAGTTCAGTTTCGGGCGGCTGCGCCAGTGATACCGCTAGTGCTGCCAGTGCATCCGCATAAGCGTTCTGGAGACGAGGAATGTATTCAATAAAGAATTCTTCGAAAGAATCTGCCATTTTGACGGCCTCTTGGTGGTATGGGATCAGGTCTTGGTTCCTGACTTCATATTCTCCACGTACTTGGTTAACTATCAATTGAGAATCCTCAAAAGCTTCGAGATATTCGACCCCCAGCTCCTTGGCGAAACTGAGTCTAATGAGAAGCGTGTTGTACTCGGCTATGTTATTAGAACATGGATCTGTCAGTGAATAAGCCCGAGGCATCACATGCTTCCCCGGGGAAACTAAGACAACTCCAACTCCGGAGGAGACTTTAGGACATCCAGGGGTTATTGCCATATTAGCTGCTCTTGAAGCACCATCAAAGTATAATTGCCATACTTGTTGATGCGACGTGGTGTTAACCTCGTGGGTTTCATCCGGCAAGTCATCATAAACTTCTGCCGTATCCGTTGTCGGGCTTGCCACCAAAAGATCACAAATTGCTTGTCCTTTGACCGACTTCTGTTGTTTGAAGTGCAAATCATATTGGGACAAGAGAAGGGCCTACTTTGCTAATCGCCAATTCATCAAACCCGGTTGCGTCATAAATACCCGTTCTGGATTAACGTTAGAGATAACATAAATCGTCTGTCCGACCAAGTAATGCCGTATCTTTTGTACTACGAATACCAATGCGAGGTATTCTTTCTTAATCATCGGATATCGGGACTCGGCACCTACCAAAGTCCAACTGTTCGTGACCATTATCATCGTCTTGTGCTAATAAAGCACTTATCAAATGGTTCATCGCCTTGATGTAAATCAAGAACGGTTTACCTGATTTTGGTGCAACGAGAACAGGAGGATTCGTCAGATATGTCTTGATATCTTCGAGTGCTTTTTGGCAGGCGTCGTCCCAAATAAATAACACACCTTTCTTGTTTAGCTTAGAGAAAGGTTGACACTTCCCAAAAAGATTTGAGATGAACCGCCGGATGTAAGCTAAACGCCCTTGCAATCCTCTGAGTTCTCTTAGATTTCTCGAGGGTTGCAATACATGTATCGCCTTCACCTTGTCAGGATCGATATGTATACCTTTAGTGGTGACGACGAATCCAAGGAATTTTCCACTGGACATTCTAAGGAAGGATTTAGTGGGATTCATCTTCAATTGATGACTCCGCATGAGATCGAACATCGTCTTCAAGTCCTTGATGTGATCTTCTTTGTTGCGGCTTTTTACAACCAAATCATCAACGTAGCACTCGACCATTTTCTTGACGTGCCTTTGGAAAATTTTAGTCATTGCTCACTGGTATGTGGCGCCTGCATTCTTTTGACCGAAAGGCATTACCGTGTAGCAGAAAACACCGAGGGGTGTTCTGAACGCTGTATGCTTCTCATCATCCGGGTGCATCTTGATTTGGTTATACCCCGAAAAGCCATCCATAAATGACATTCTCTCAAATCCACACGTATTGTCGATGATGACGTCCGTGATTGGGAGAGGAAAATCGTCTTTCGGACATGCCGCATTCAGGTCCCTGAAGTCGATGCATATCCTGATTTTACCATTTTTCTTCATAACTGGGACAATATTAGCTAGCCAGTCTGGATGCTGCTCCTCTCGGATAAATCCTGAGTCGATCAATTTCTTAACCTTTGCCTCGATGGCTTCTATAATCTGCGGATGAAACCGTCTCTGCTGTTGTTTGACAGGTTTGGCATCCGTCTTGATATCGAGGCGATGCATTGCCACATTGGGGTCGAGCCATGGCATGTCTTCGTAATTCCAAGCGAAGACGTCGATGTATTCCCTGATGAGAGCAATTAATTCCTCCTTCTCATCTGGGGGAAGACTATCGCTGATGAATATGGGCTTTGGGTTGGCTTCATCGCCCATATTAATTTGGACTATTTTGTCTTCAGTGGGGGGTTCCCTCTGTTCAAACCTATCGCCGTACTACATGTTCAGGTGATGAACCCATGGGTCTTCCCACGTTGGCATTTGATCGTCGTCCTCCATTGTAGATGGATCAGCTGTAGTCATGTTCGACATTAGGGCTTTGAATGCTTCCCCCAAACTTGTATCGGAGTCCCATTCTGAGGAAACTGACGAGTACCCATCCTTAGCTTTGTTAGCAATTTGATCGATAACTTGCCAACCACATTCATCATCAGACAAGGAGACGTAGCCTAAGCCTCTTTTGTGATGGTAATAATCATCCGGTTTCCCTTTTGGTACATATACCGCTTTGGCTGGAATACGGGAACCTCGATCGAAGTATAAACCTTCTCCGAGTGCGAAATCATATCCCTGTTTTTCCATGAGCTTACGCGCTTCCGGACTATATTTAGATAAATGTCGACCAGGTTTGTCTTCATCCTCATCTTCTCTTAGGAAATGATCTGGTAACGGAAAATTCTCTCCTTTACCGTAAATCACTTCTTTTTCGCCTCCTATTTTGGCAGGAACGATCAGGGTTGTTCCGAAAGAATGCTGGAAGTGTTTCTTTGTTACATAAGATGATCGGAGTGGCGTATATAAATCAGGATTATCATACAATCCCTTTATCGCATCATCAAGAGACAGTGAGTACTCTAAATCATCATTTATTTTAATATTGGCAAGTTGCCAGTTACAACTGCCATCTGACGATTGTTCATCGTCAAGATTGATTACAAAGGGTACAATGTCATTTAAAACAAAACCTCCATTGTATCCGAAAGAATGCTGTAGGCGTATAAAACTGCCTATAGGTCCCTTAACACAGCTCGACGACGTCGATTCGACAAACGAACCATCGGGCAACGTATCCAAACATGATCGTTAGTCCACAACACCGAAGCCAAGTGACACGCGACGAAGCGGATTAACGAGGCTATAAGGCTAACGAACCGCACGCAAACAACGGAATAAATCCACTCGCGTGCGGAATCAAGCTAACGGGTTGAGGAATCAATGAGTCATCCAATTAAGAGCGGACTCGGACGAATCAACGCCAAATAAGGCAAGAGTTTGAGAGGAACCGGATCTCAGATCTACGTAGGCATACTCCGGATCAAAGCTTGGTCTTTGATCCCAAGATTAGGGCGATTATTTCCTTGGTGAACTAATCCCCCCCGGCTATTATTTCCTTGGTGAAATAATACCTGTTGTACTGCGTAGATCCGACCGGATCTAGATCTCACGGGGGTCCACGGATAAACCCCGGCACAGGCGAAGAACCCACGCAAGCGAGCGACCGCAAAACAAGAGCTCGTGATTTGTTCGACAAACAAGGATAAAAAGTTGTAATTTTTATTTTTTTTATTTGATCTTCGTTGTAACCGGATCTTATAAAAAGACCGGATCTTTGTAACTGAAAAATAGTTATTTGAGATGGCAATGGAATCAGTGAAGAAAGCAATAATTTTCCCCGCGAACAGGATCCAGAGTTTAAACCTCGATTCCAACCGGTCAACGAACATGAGAAGCTTTAGTGATCTTGGTCTGATCGTCAACAGGAGGCAAGCTCGACTCAAGCATCGGGGGAAGCATCCTTTCGCAACGAAGAACCCACCTTAAACAAAAGAGAAGTTGAATTAATATTCTCTTCCTTTGTAACTGAGAGATTGTGAGTGATTGTAAGGGTTTTGTACCAAGTGATCGTACCCAATTTTCTTAAAACAAGAGAATCAATCAATCTATAAATTTTTCAACCCTACAGACGATGGAGACCACAGTGGGAGAAGCTATTCTTTCCAACGAGTTGGTGGTGGCACAATCAGACAAGATTGCTGTGGGAACGGACGTTGAGACCTTGTCATCGAATTTGACCAGTCCAAATATGAGGAGTTCCTCTTCTCTGGTAAGTCTAGCCCCATGAAGGCACATAAGTGTCGTCGAGTCTCGTATAAGACTTCAGCCCAAGTGGCTTCTGATGATTCAACTCGAGTTAATCTCAAGGAAAAGTCCAAGCCCCTCAAAGAGGAGGCTCCAGAAACTAGCAGTCAGGCCAAGAAATGGGTTGTCAAGCAACCTAGATGAACTTTGACTTCTACTAGCTAAATTATGGCTTTTGAAAACGAATCTCATCCAGCTTCGGATGAGGCAAAGGTTCCTACTGGTTCACTGTTAAGACGCACTCGACAACGTCAGCGTTAGAATCAAGCTCGCCATAGGGCTCGATCTTTGGTCTCGCTAGACAGTTTTCATTATCATCCGTGGGTTGATCAACCTAAAGTTAACAAGTCTGACGAGGGTGAGGTGAATGAGGAACGTCTGAAAGACGAACCTCATCCTCGTACCTGAGTAGTCCCAGACAACGAGCCTCATCCTCAAAAAGAGGTTCAACAGTTTCAACAAGCGGTTCATACCGACGTTCGTAAAGAAAACGAACCTCAGGATAAGAGCCAACTGAGAAGGCACAAGCGTCAAGCTCGTTCTACCAGCGAATGTCGTCGCATGAATGATGGAGTTCGTTAGTCTACCCAAGTTCATCAACCTCTATCATTCAGAAGGTCTCACTTGGGTAAATCCAAGATGACGGAGTCGACTGGGGGTTATCCAGCTGGTGATCTTCGGGATTATCTCACGCACAAGTGCAACATGAGCCAAATGCAATCTCATTGCTGCTGTGAAAAACTCATTTCTACAGTAATTTCCTAATGTTCATGTAGGGAGTCAACTCATAAACCTTCAGTATTCGAATGGTTAAATGAACTGCCGATGTCTCATCATCAAGAAGAAATCGCTTTCGCCCCAAGGAACAAGCATCTAAGAATCGCCACATCGAAGTGACGATCAACATGGCCAAGGGTAAAAGCAAAGTCTCAGCTAAAACTTCTGAGTCTTCTAATTTTGAAAGATCCCTCGGATTACGAGAGGCACTCATTGAAAGCTAGGGTGTTTACCAACACACTCGTTCTCGTACTGGAGCAATGATCCCGCTAGATTATAGCAAACTAGTGGGTATATCCTATGGTGTCGATGAAGAACCTAAAAACTCAACCATTGCTACTTCCCAGCCTTCCGATATAGACCAAAGTGAACAAGCAAGTGCTCACGTAGCAGAAAATGAGGAAGAGCTATCGCGATAGCTGGAGGAGCAAAAATCGACCATTCGTCAGCAACAGGAGTCCATCAGACGCCTAGAAGCAATGGTGGAGAGACTCCAGGAGGAGAAGGAAAAGAAGAAGAAGAAGGCTCATTCCCAAGCCTCAGGATCTAGGCGTAGAAGACCTTCACCTGTTGAGGAAGATGGCCACGATGAAGACGATGAGGAAAGAGTTGTGAAGATTCATTCGGAACCGTCTGAAGCTGAATCTAATCCTTGTACGAAAGAACGGGATTAAAAGTGGGAGGAATTCCAGAAGCAGCTTGACGAACTAAAGCTTCAAGGAAAATTCAAAGAGTTGGAGGTGTCAAGAGGTTATCCAAGTGAATGGGATGCAATCCTGTATCCTTCAAAATTCAAACTGCTCAACTTAGTACAATTTGACGGCAAGGATTCTCCTACCCAACACATTTATTACTTCCAAGCGCAGACTGGTCATATAGTGGGTAATGATCTTATTATGATTCGATTATTTATTAGCACCCTGAAGGGGGTGGCTATTGAGTGGTTTCGCAGACTTGAGCCAGGGTCAATCCAGAGCTGGAGAGATTTGGAGAGGCTTTTCTTAGCCCGATTCTTCGATGATGACACTGAAGTGTCTATGGCCACACTATTGTCTAAGAAGCAGAAGAAGATGGAGTCGGTCAGTGACTTCATCAAGAGATTTAGAAATCAATCGTTGTATCCACGTGATCAAGTTTCTAAAGCTACTCTCGTGGAGATGTGCCGCAACAATCTTTCTATCAATACCTTGTCCAAGATAGACACTGTTGAAGCCCGTTCATGGAAATATTTGGTTTGGCAAGGAGAGCAGGTGGAAAACATGCTCAAGAGGATAAATGCTGAAGAACCTAAAGAATCCTAACCTAAAAAGGGAGGTGGTAAAGGCAATTATAATTCCAAAAAACAATCAAAATGGAAAGACACCTTAGCTGTTGAGACAGCTCCATCACTAAAATCCTCTACCAAACAGAAGGAAAATACTTCCAGTAATCATTTTCAGAAGAAATATAATTTCAAGGATGAACATGTGGTTTCCATTCTTACATCTTTGATCAAGATGAATAAGATTAAGCTGCCAGAAGTAAAATGGAATGCAGAAGTATCAAGGACTGATGATCCTAATTTTTGCATGTACCACAGGATGGTGCATCATCCAACCAAAGCTTGTTACATTATGAAAGTCAAAATTCAAGTTTTGTTAAACGTAGGTGTGATGACCCTTTAAGCTGAGCAAAAAAAGGTATCTGCGAATATGGTCTCACTTCAATTTGGAGATTTCGTCGAAGTGCAGGTAGAAGATGTCGTGAAACTGATTCCTCAAGCAGAGGCGAGAGTGGTGAACTTCAACCCACATCAGAAGAAAGAGAAAGGAATGATCCCTTATGCTACCCCTAAAGGTGAATTGATGTGGGTTCATCCTGACTTACTAATGGATGAATAGTGGACATCGACAAACTCAAAGAAGCCTAGAGCCACGCGAAGATCCTGTAACGTTGTTTCAGTCATCCCAGACGAGGGGGTTGAAAGTGCATCACTTAGTAGTTCTAAAAATGAGCAGCCAGCCTTTTTTGCACAACCTACACAGATATCAGGAACACGCGGGTGAAAAGAGTATTTGAAGAAATATTCTGAAACAGCAGCTGCACCACGAAAAGAAGTACCGGAACAAACTCAAGCTAAGGAACTTCGTTACAACAAAGCACTTAGGAGAGAAGCACCGGAGAGTTCGAAAGATTCTTTTCGGTTTGATGTGCTGGCTCAGTTAGCCAATATCCCAGCAATGATTACCTTGTTTGAACTTCTACGTATATCTCGATCAACGAGAGAAGCTCTTCATGAAGCATTGGCAGATAATGAGGCTTTCCTCACTCACTTTCCTTCAAATCCAGCCGGAGCAACGCTGGAAGAAGGTTGTCCTTAATGTTGTCAAGCTTTTCGAAGAAGAATACCATGCATCACCTTTTCCCAAGAAGACATGCACGTAAGAAACCCAAAATATGATAGACCATTGTACTTCATAGGGTACATCGGCTCGATTCGGGTAGACAGGATTCAGGTTAATCATGGTTCTGCTTTGAGCATCATACCACTGAGGCTCATTCATCACCTTGGAGTTCCTCTATATCACTTATCAATGATGAAAACCACCATATATGGCTTTAATGCCTCTAATACTCGTCCCCTTGGCAAAATCAAACTCAAATGTCAGATAGGTGACTTAAGAATGGATGTCACTTGCTACGTTATTGATGCAGAGACGTCTTACAATTTGTTATTGGGTCGACCTTGGATCCATAACAATCTGATTGTTCCATCAACTCTACACCAATGCATGAAATATGTAGGTGAGAGTGGTGAAGTTAAAACAGTGGTCGCAGAGAAGCAACCATTCAAAGGGGTGGAGAATTATTTTACTAATTCTATCCATTACCTTGATGGTGAGCCATTTGAAGTACCACTGATTGAATAACCAGATAGCGGTAATGAAGCCGATATCGAGTATGAGCACGAATAGGGTCTTGTTTTTAATGACATAGAACCTGTCGTAATCAGTCTTGAAAATCTGGATGTAAATGATCCTATCTATGAGGACAGCGGAGTTATTTTTAATAATAATGATGATTTAGCTGACTTATCGCGTGATAAATTGAATCCTAACATGCCAGGTACAAGCACCAGTGTGGTGATGGATCCGCTATCCAAGTTATATGCTGAATCAAATTTATACATGCCAATTCAGTCATCTTTTGTGACAAATCAACAACAAATCAACTCTTCGCAAGCAGTCTTCATAGTACCGGTTAAGGTTAACTACCAAAAAGACATCATCTTTGGAAAGAGTGATGGCCCGATGCTAACTCTTTTAGAGGAATCTGAGAAAGATGAAAGAGATCTGCAATTCTCGTACTTTACTCCAACAACCCGAAAGCTTATGAAGAATATGAGATATGATTTCATCCATAAAAAAGACTTAAATTTTGGTAGAGGGATTCGGACACCAATACAATTTGCTTATGTCTCGGAAGGAAGGACGGAGGATTATTATCACAAACTCGTAATAGGTTGGGTTATGAATCTCCACTATTTATACTGTGTTTTGGAACCAAATAAGAGTCAGATGATGATTCTTTCACCTCATCTTCTGAATCTGGCTGCTGGGAGTCTGATGTCAGTATAGGAACTATATTCAGAGCATTCATGGCTAACATGACTTTAGCATCTCCTATGGAAAATTAAGAAGATGACCAATTACTTTTGTTTGATGATCCGCTAAGCCGACAACTTGGTATACAGTAGGAACATCGTTTCCCCAAGTGACTATGCATCGATTAAACATCAAACCAGACATCAAGCCTGTTAAACAACAGCAAAGGTGATTTCGGCCACAAATCATGGAAGCAATTGAAGCTGAAGTTAAAAAGCTCATCGAGTCAGGATTTATCCGTGAAGAGCAACATCATGATTGGGTGACTAACATTGTCCCTGTTCTAAAGAAGAACAGAAAGATTTGAGTGTGCATCGACTTCTAAGACTTGAATTCGGCTTGTCCTAAAGATGATTTTCCTTTACCTATCACGAACGTCATTATTGACAATACGTACGGGTTTAAAAAGATGTCTTTTATGGATGGATTTTTAGGGTACAATCAAATCAAAATGTATCCTGATGATGAAAAGCACACATACTTTCGAACACCTTCAGGGATATACTTCTATAAAGTAATGCCCTTTGGATTGAAAAATGCGGGTGCTAACTATCAACATGCTATGACCTCTATCTTTCAAAAACATCTACGGAAGACTGTAAAATATTATGTTGATGACTTGGTGGTTAAAAGTCGTGATAAGGGAAACCATTTGCACGACTTGTAAATAATGTTTGATCTTATGCGAGTACACCAGCTGAAGATGAATCCAACTAAGTCATTCTTAGGAACGACTAGTGGTAAATTTCTCGGATTCGTGGTCACGGCTAACGAAATTTGTCTAGACCCAGACAAAGTCAAAGCCATCCAAGAGCTACCACCTCCTAGGAATCTTAAGGAGCTTCGAGGCTTACAAGGACGATTAGCGTATATTCGTAGGTTTATTTCTAACCTGTCAGGGAAATGACAACCATTCTCAAAACTAATGAAGAAAGGAATGTTCTTCATGTGGGATGAGGCTTGCCAGAAAGCGTTCAAGAAGATTAAACAATATCTCTCCAATCCACCGATATTAGTGGCACCAAAGTTAGGTAAACCTTTCTTGATATACATTCGGGCTACATATCATGCATTGGCAGGACTCTTAGCACAAGATGACGAAAACAGCCATGAACAAGCTGTCTACTATCTTAGTAGGATTCTATCAGGTGCTGAACCTTGTTATCCTATTATTGAGAAGGAATGTTTGGCGCTGGTCTTCACAGTTCAGAAGATGCGACATTATTTGGTTGGACAAACCATACATATTATTTCCCAGATCAATCCTATTCAGGTATTCATGACACAGCCCAATGCATTGAATTGGCGGCTCGCCAGATGAGCTTTGTTGCTTTCCTAATATGACATTCACTTTAAACCTCAATAAGCAGTGAAAGGTCAGGCTGTTTGTGACCTTATGGCCAATCATCCACAAAAAGAAAATGTCGAGTTGTACCAAGACATACCAGATGAGACGTATGAAGCAAACGTCATCTCTGGAGAACAAGTATGGCAATTATACTTCGATGGTGTAGCAAGGACAAGTTCTACCGGTCGGGTTATAGCTGGAGTCGGGGTCGCCTTTATCTCTCCCCAGAATCACATACTCCCACGCGCTATTTCTTTAATAGAGCTATGTTCTAATAATGTGGCTAAATACAATGCTTTGTTGGTTGGCCTAGATATAGCTAAACAACTGGGGGTGAAACATTTAGAAGCATATGGCAATCCTCAACTCATTATTAATCAAATGAAGGGAGAATATGAAGTAGGAATGAAGACCTCATTCCTTACCATACTGTAGCAATTGCATTGGCCGATTCCTTTGAGGGCTTCTACATCGACCATATACCCCGTCTCAAGAATACCTATGCTAATGCATTGACGTCACTTACAGCTACCTTAGCTCTACCTGAAAGAACTACCCAGCATGTCACAGTGACAAGCAGATAGTTATTCAAGTCAGAATATACATTGCAGATCAACGCAATTGAAGGTGAGCCCGCAATGCTTAAACCTAAGGATTGGTGATTTTCGATCATTGATTATGTCTTATACGGCTTGTTGCCTAAAGATATCAAGGAAAGAGAATTTATTCATAGACGAACACCTAGATTCTACTATGATTCTTAATTCCAGACTTTGTATAGAAAGTCGTACGATGGGCTTTTGCTTCGCTGCTTGTCAAATAGAGAAGCAAAAGAAGATCTTAAAGAAGCTCATGATGGCATCTGTGGAGCTCATCAGCCTGGTCCTAAGTTGGGGGACCGACTACACAGACTGGGTTATTACTGGCCTAATATGATACAAGATGCTGTCGCTTATGCTAAACGATGCCATGCCTGCCAGATACATGCTAATTACATGCATCGTCTGCCTTTACCCGATTCTGTGATAATGAGCCTCAATTCGTTAGCCAAGCCTTTACCTGATTCTGTGATAAATTTAGGATCAAGAATTTGGCTTCAATGGTTTATAATCCTACTATTAACGGATAAGCAGAAGCATTTAACAAGACCATTGTACGAATTCTCACTAAGGTGGTTTCGACGAATAAAAGAGATTAGAACGAGAAGTTGGGTCAAAGTTTATAGGCTTATCGCTCAACAGTTCGCACGCCTACAGGAGCAATACCATATTCCTTGGTATACGGATGTGAAGCCGTATTACCATTGGAAATCCAAATTCCATCTCTGCGAATAGCACTCGCAATTTGTATGATGATGGAAAAGAGTCATCACCGACGTCTTGAAGAATTGGAAGCGTTTGATGAAAAGCGACTATTGGCTCAGCAGCACATTGAGCTTTATCAAGCTTGGATTTCCAGAACATTCGATAGGAAGGTTAAATACCGCACGTTCAAAGAAGGCGACTTGGTTCTTGCCATTCGGTGCCCAATGATTTTGAACTCTAAGAAGAAAGGGAAGTTTGAGCCAAAATGGGAAGGACTATTTGTAGTAGAAACTGTCTATTCAAATGGAGCTTATTGCCTTATTACTCAAAATGGTGACAAACTTATGATGCTTATCAATAGTAAATTTCTGAAGAAATATTACCCATAGATTTCACAGTCAGATATGCCTTACAACAGGAGAAGAAGCAAATAAAGATAATGGTTTCCTTACTTCGTCTCCTCCAAATTGCCCTCACTAATCCTCTTCAATAGGATAGTGAGATTATTATTATATCAATTCTACCTCTGTCAGCTGATGGTTTTTTGCTCAAAACAGTATCTTTCCAATAGTAACCTACTATGTGATGCGTTACTTCATTGTTTGATTCTGCCTAATGTCGTCATTTTCCCAAATGACGTTCGTTCTCCAAACTTAGGCCTACCAAGTGATGTGCATTTGTTTTTATTATCGTCATACTTTTAAAGTCACTGAACGAAATTTTCCTAACATCGTCATTTTTCCAAATGACGTTCGTTCTCCAAACATAGGCCTACCAAGTGATGTGCTTTTGTTTCTATCATCATCGTCATACTTCTAAAGTCACTGAACAATGTAATTTTCCTAACGTCGTCATTTCCCCAAATGACTTTCGTTCTCCAAACTTAGGCCTGCCAAGTGATGTGCCTTTGTTTCTATCATCATCGTCATACTTCTAAAGTCGCTGAATGATGTAATTTTTCTAACGTCGTCATTCCCCAAATGATGTTCATTCTTCAAACTTAGGCCTACCAAATGATGTGCCTTCATTTCATTCATCATCATCATACTTCTAAAGTCGCTGAAGATGTAATTTTCCTAACGTCATCATTTCCTCAAATGACGTTCGTTCTCCAAACTTAGGTCTATCAAGTGATGTGCCTTCGTTTCTATTATCATCGTCATATTTCTAATGTTAATGAACGATATGGTCTCCCTAACGTCGTCATTTACTCCTAATGACGTGCGTTTTCCAACATTGGTTTGCCAAGTGAGGAGCCTTTGTTTTCTTTATAATTGGTATCTTAAGTCATTGAAAGACTTGATATTCCTTACGTCATCATTTTCACAAATGACGTTCGTTTTCCTGACGAGTCTGCCATGTGTTGAACTTCGTTCTTAATACTTAGTTATACTTTAAACCTCGTTATCATATATTTGATCTGAAGTTTAAAAGAGACTAAGGATAGAAGAGAAATCTTAGCATTGAAGTCTAAGAGAAACTCTTTGACAACTCATCATACTGAGGGGAAAAGTATGGCTAGTCCAACTCAAACGGTAATTGGTAAAGACGACTCAAGTCCGTTGACAGCTGAGGGTTGGCTAAAAATCCTAAGTTAGAATGCTTTAGTTATGCAAGAGAACAATATGTGGATAAAATATAAATTTTATTCATATATAATTGAAAGTATAGAAACTCGAAGTACATAGATTAAACTTAGAAGACTCGAACTATAATACGAGGTTCAGTTACAAGTTCTTTCAGTTACAATACGAGCTTCAAGTACAAGTTCTTTCAGCTACACTACGAAGTTCAATTACAAGCTCCATGACCTTCGAGAGTGCGCTATAAGCCTCGTCCACAACAAAATCGTTGTCTTGTTGTTAAAGTTCCATCTTTCGTTCCTACCCATGAAGTCTTCCTCATACCCAAATTTTAGCTTGGGTGCTTGTAGCTTGAGTTTACGTACTTTGGTAAACTGACTACTAATTGAAACATCACAAGCTTGGGTGCTTGTAGCTTGGGTGCTTGTAGCATAGGATCAACACTTCTCCCATCTCCACAGAACGTGAAGACAACTCTAACATTGTTACTGACTCCTCCGAAAAGAGGCACTTCACTGAGTCTGTGAAGCTACCACATAGACCAATGTCCAGAGAAAAGACTATATGCTTAGGGGTGCATGGCATGTCAAAACAGCAAGTATATTTGAATTTAAGATATCTCTTCAAGATTACATTCAAAAGTCCAACAAGTTGTCGAAATATATCCTGATTTCGACTCTATAACACTGAGAAATCCTCAAATGAGCGAGCTACTACAAAGTCCAAGAGATCGGGGATCGGGTCAGAAGAGTTATATGAATTGACAACGTCATCAACTTTGCCTACATCACCGACGAAGGTAGGAACCTTAAAATGGGTTGTCCCCTCTGAATCATTTTGGAAATAAGACACAGAAGAGGAAGATGAATCCTCTCGAAAAGTGATGGCCTATTTATAAGTGAAGAAGCCAACCAAGTGGCTGAGATTCATTACACGAATCCCTAAGCACCAAACTACCAAAGGGTGTTGAGAATGAAGTGACGCAATCAATTGCATTCATAATTTGCACCAAAGAAAACGTGGCTCGAAGCGAAGCATTAAGTACTCAAGACTTAACGCTGACAAGATGAAACGACGGATTCTTGTCAATCAATAGTCTGAGAACTATCAAAAGTGTTGAGACTTGATTGAATTTGGAATCTGAACCTCGTCTTCGACGAAGGTCGTTCCTCTAATTGAACTCAAGTGTTGAGACTTGATTGAATTTAGAATCCGAACGTCGTCTTCGACGAAGGTCGTTCTTCTAATTGAACTCAAGTGTTGAGACTTGATTGAAATTGAATCCAAACCTTGTCGTCGACGAAGGTCGTTCCTCTGAAATTAGATCTGAACTTAGTCTTCGACGAAGGTTGTTCCTCTAATTGAACTCAAGTGTTGAGACTTGATTGAAATTAGATCTAAACCTCGTCGTCGACGAAGGTCGTTCCTCTGAAATTGGATCTAAACCTCGTCTACAACAAAGGTCGTTCGTCTAATTATATTCAAGTGTTGACACTTGATTGAAATTGGATCCGAACCTCATCTTCGATGAAGGTTGTTTCTTTAGTTTTACTCAAGTATTAAGACTCGATTGAAATCAGATTCGAACCTCGTATTCGGCGAAGGTCATTCTGCTAATTGGGGTCAAATACTGAGGCTTGATTGAACGAGGCTAGAACCTTTTTATGTCAAATACAAAGCAACGAAGTTCATGAACTTTGGCATTAGACCATGTGTTGAGGTGCAAAGTAGAGCTGGTGGAAAAAAACAGCCGAAGTTCTACTTATATATAAAAAAATATGGAGCTAAATAGATCCAGCAATTTGACGAATCTCTTCAGCAAGCTTAGCTATGGATTCTTGATTTTCTGCCTCAACGTCAGCCAAGGCATGTCTACGTAGCTCCTCATTAGAATAGATGCTCATGTCATTGATAACTTTTTCTAGCTGCTCCATTTGATCAAGTTCCACTTGAAGAAAGGGTTGATGCTGCACCTGTTTTGAAGCCAATGTCTGCTTCATATCCATCATGCCTGCCAACTCTGCTTCAGCCTCCACCAGTTTGGTCTGAAGAGCCTTGAGTTGAACTTGAAGGTGGTCGACTTGACGTTGCTTTTGAAGTCCAGTGTTTGAAACCTTTCTACCCTCATAGGACAAATTCTCTTCAATCTCTTTAAACTCCATAATTCATTGCTTGGTCTTAAGCAATTGATGGTCAAGTTCAAATAAGGAGTCATCCTTTTGTCGTATAGTTTGCATAGCTTGTTCTTCAGCTAAAGGGTAAAGAGATCGAGATCGATGATTTTGCCATTGATTGAAAAGATCTTCAATCTTAGTCTGGTGCAACCAATATGGTAATACTGCAAGGTCGGAGGTCAAATTCTTTATCAAGTCTAAGAAAGGTACCAACACTTCTTTAACTCCCGCAAAGTCTCCTCCATGATCTAAGACCTGAGCAGAAGATTCTCTCAGAATGCTGAGAAAGTTCTCTGATATTTTTGATACGGTGAGATTTCTCGCTAAATGGGTAGGAGAAGTGTGCGTGCTACTAGAGGACACTGTTTCATGAGGAGCAGTAGAAGAAACTTTAGTTGCTGTGAAAACTGGTGGTGCATTGCACACGATGGGAGTGTCAATAGTTGCAGCAACTATTGTAGTAGTGATAGGAGCAGTAGTGACTGTAGTGCTTGGTAAGACACAAGTCTCAGTTGTCACAATGGAGCTGGTAGACACAACACCTGTGTTCATATTGGCTTCAGTCTCAGCCATGGTGGTTGGTACAAATTCATCTCCTTCAGCTTCCTCAGGATCAACAATAGGATTATCAACTATGCCCGATTCTGTAATTAAACTTAGAGGCATTCTACTTTCAGTAGGGTGATCAGGAACTGATCCTGCCTCAGTACCTACATCAGTGAAGGCAGCGGAGTTTGTGGGAATAACTAAACACAGCAGACAAAGTTGTTAATACCTTCAAAATCTTGGAGGGTAAACGGCTATATGTAAATCTTACCATGATCAATAGGAGCGTCTACGACGTTAGTAGTTGGCGCCAAATGTAATCCGAAATGGAGTTGAGCTAAAGGAATCTCATCCTTAAGTTCCGAATTTGTTTCAACCCTGATTGCCTCTATCAAAGGAGTCATAGGTGGAGAAATATTACGCCTTGGTCTTTTGACGACGCGTTTAGACTTGCGCATCCGCCTGAGTTCTTTAGACTTCTCCCCTACTTGTCTCGGGGCCTCAACTTCTGTAGTTTGTTCTGAATAAGAAGTATCAGAGGAAAACAAGTCGAAATTAAAACAAGTCAATGTTAACATACCAGTGGTCCCTTTGTCGGGATATGGTTCTTCAAGAAGCTGAGATTGTTGATGAGAGCCTTGAGCAGTAAATTCATGTGGAGGAGGCTCACAAGGTTCGTCCATGGGGGCAAAATCCTCAGATCCACCAAGATTTGCTCCATCTTTAAGAGCATCTCCTATATTGAAAGCAGCATACATGTGGCTCCCATATTTATCAACATGAGGAGATCTATGAGGCATATTCTCATTCAGAGCCACGTCTATCTCCTCCCGAGTTTCATGAGGGCTAGGAGGACTGGTTTCCTCTACCTCGGCGCTCTCTTCAGCATATAAGAACTCTTTGAGTCCTGGTATACGGCTCCGTCTAAAAGCATTTCCAGATCTATATCGACGCCAGATGTATCGCAGACCTAAAAAATTCACATTGAAGTTGGGGATCGCTGCGTTCTCCATACAATGCCATTTGCAATAAGCAAGTGTGGTCCAAAGCTGTGGATTCTATTAAGGAAGAAAGAAACGAGCACCCATACATTCGGTAATAGTCCAATACCAAGCTTTGGCCCCAATAATCAAGCTACAACCCTTAGATATTAGTTGAGTGTTGGGATTACCAACGTATAACTGAGTGTAACCGAATTAGAGAGCGAAGCAATAAGGCAAGTAAGGCTCCAACACGCACACTAGGTCGAAACGATAAATATAATACCTGGGGCGAATTTTCATAAGGCACATGAAGCAGCCAAGTGATAGAGAGGAGTAACCTCGACCATTTGATGCATCCATGACAGCTTGTCCATAACTGGTTCCGGGAAAATAAGGAAAACATCGATTGAATTCCCATCTCTTATGGTCGCAGAGAATGCGCCTTATCAAGGCCAAGTAATGGTACTTTCAATCTGAATTTTCCAATCTTTGAATGAAAGGAATAATTTGACCCTCCGTACGAGCGGAAGGTGTACTCATAAGGGTTGGACAGTGCAGAATAACCCACGCCATGAAATAAGTGTATGGCAAGCAAACCTTTGGATTCTCATTGCCACGACATAATTAGTAACATAAACTATGCAATCCATAGTGGATACGAGCAATCATGGTAGGAAGAAGAGCATAAGAACGACCGTACACTAAACATACGGTTGGGAACACCACTTTCATTGGCAGCAGGTCAAAGTTTCCAGAAACAACAACAACCTGATGAAGCCATAACATAAGATATCCCGCCAGCAAAGCCTTACAAGATATATGCTCCCCACCTTGAAAGAAATAACTCTCAAATATGGTACCTACAGGGTAACCTTGTTCATCCAATTCTGATATGCGATGTATGGGTGGATGAGCGAGCACCCACCACGATAATTCGATCGCGTCACAAGGACCCAATGGCACCACGGGGTCATTCTTATGCTCCAGATTCTTGAAAAGATATCAGGCCCAGATATTATGGCTGAGGAGTTTCTCACCCCTCTTATTGAGCCGTCCTTCTACATTCATACAAATATGACAATGAAACATTACCTCCCAAAAGGTTTCTACTACATAGGGGTGTTCTTTCTCGAGAGCAACTAACTCTCGTTGACACAGGATGTATTTCTCATACGGATAATTCCCATTTGGCAGCCAAAAGACTTCTTCCATCTCATGAAGAGCAATCCCTATCTCTCCATCAGGAGTAAAGAAAGTACGGATTGTAGAGTTATACAACTCAAAAATACCAAAGAACTGGTGGGAATTATTGATTAACCTGATGTGTGTTGCCTTGATGGGCGCATAAAGGCCAAACTTTTACAGGTCTTCCTGGTTTTCCTACAAGATGTACTTGGTGACACGAGGCCACCATTGTATAGGTCTCCAATGAGACTAACCTGGAGTTCTAAAGTCTTTAGCAGGAAATTGACCTTTTCGCTTAAAGAATGCACGATCAAAAGTGTTAGCCTCCTCAGCAATCTCACTAATAGGGTGTTCTTTCTGAAAAAGCCCCGAGTGCAATCCGGTGATGTAACGACCACCGCTATCTATCTTAGCACCGCTCCAGGAAAAGTGGCCACATACAACCTCATCTTGTATGAGGGTTAAATCCGAGTCCATTCACCTTGGAGCCAAGACGACCTTTAAAACAGTAAGAGAAATGTCACGCTCCATCCGAGGCAAGAACAAGTTTCGACCATTTATAGTTCTAAGCCATTCGTAAGTCCCGGTATCCAATAAGTCGGGATCCTCTAAAGAGTCTCCAAATAAGAGAACAAGTATCAAATTAGGTTCACGATTAATAGACTCTAATGGAGCATCACTGATCATACGTCTAAATATGGAAACTGAAGGTTCAGAGAGAGGATCAAATTCTTCTGACCCCCGTTCTTCAAACAAAGGAATACTCTCAAGGGCGGAGTAATGCGGATGAGTTGTAGCAGCCTGAATACCATCTTCTCCGAGATCACCACGTTGGGGAAGTGGAACAGATGGATATACAACTGCACGAAAGGACGAAACAAAGTCAGTCTCAAGATATAAACACGACCAAATGACACGAAGGTAATTCCAACAAAGAACTTCGAAATTCGTTCAAATGATGAACCTCGTATTACAACAAAATGTCAAACATCATTAGCCGAGCAAACTTCATTCAACCACGATAGGGAAAATGAGGTTCATCAGTTCAGCAAGGTTCGTTGGAGAAAACAAAGTTCATCATCTAAAGACAAAGTTCGCTAATCCAACGAACGTAATCAATGAAAAGACGAGGTTCATCATATAAACGAATTTGGTTTAACAAATCTAGAAGACGACCCTCATCAGGATAGCCAACGATGTTGGACATGTGAGATTCGACTTGCAGATAAGACTCATCATAAGACGAAACAGGTCATGGAGACGAGCATCATCGACGACGAGCCTCATCAAGCCAAAAAGACACCATCTTTATGATGAGTCTAGAAGAAACTATTCATCTTCCTCAAGAAACCTAAGTCAAAAATAGACAGGGTTGATATCTTTCAGAACGCAAATTATGCGTTTAAGATCTATTACCTAAGAAAATGAGTAGAGCGGCGGGTTCGTGCAAAGAGCCAGCAACCTTCTTGCTCTTGCTATTACTTCGGTCTATGGCGGTCTTAGGGGCCATTGATTTCGCTTAAAGGGCTTGGGAAGAAAGAAAGATTGAAACTGTGAGAGAGAAGGAGTTCAGATAGTCCAAGCGACAAAGAGAAGAATGGACTTCTCATCTGATGATGACCTATATATAAGGGCGGAAAAAGGTCGAATCAAGGGTTGCGATCTTCGGTTGAGGTTGTTTGATGAGATCTCTCCCTAACAAGATTTGCGGACGAGATTCACGGAGATTTCTAAACACCAGCTGGCAACCATTCATTAAGTCTGGGAAAAGCGCATAGCAGTATTGCTGAGTGAAGCAGCAAGATGTTGTTTGTCAGATGACTGTTATTCTGACAAGGTTCGTATAAAGGGACGAACTCCAGGATGAACCGCTGGGTAATGTTCATGTTGAATTTCGTAGCAAACACGAAGTTCATAACAAAACTAGGTTCGTGAGATAAACTCCGCAAGTTCAAGATGCATATTCAAAGTGTTTCAGACTACATACAACCCAATTCAAGTCTGAAAACTTTAAAGGGGGTTTTGTAGGCATTCAAAAATGCTAAAATTCGAAATGTAAAAAAGAGGGTCAGGAGAACGAACCCCTTCTCAATCAGAGACAAGGTTCGTTGTTTAGTAAAGATCAACCTCGAGAACGAGAGTCGCCACGCAGCAAAGCTCAACATCAAAAGATAAAGTTCATTATTGAATGAAACTGATCTATGAGACTCAGAGCTCGTCATTAGATACGAGGTTCGAGATTCACTTGTGGATACGGGGTTCGAAGCTCGTCATTGGACACGAGGTTTGAAGCTCATTACTAGATGTAACACTCACTAGTGAAGATGAGGCCTATCAAAAGGAAACTTACAAGACTTACTACGTAGTTGGACTCAGCTGTCGAAGATGAAGTTCGTTAGTGAAAATGAGGTTCATCAGACGAAGTAAGTGAAGACAAAATTTGTTGGAAGATACTGGTTTACTGCAAGGTTTGCTTGATAAGACGAACCTCGAGGCTCGTCTTACTTGACGAACTCCATTTCAATTAAAGACAAGGTTCGTCATCCACATAGGACTTATCTGTAACGGCTCCGAAGACTTAGTCAGCCACGTGGGCTAATCTTCAGGAGCATGTTACGGCGTGCGCTGATTCGAAGGAGGTAGTTACGCCTCTCTACCCACGATTATAGCACGTCAGTTACGTGATTAAAACCCTATAAATAGTCATCGATGGCTACAGAGAAAAGGGTTGGTTGTTGATTAATTGAAGATTTCAAACTTGGACTTCAAGAAGCATTAGAGATCAAAGTTTCTTCGTATGGATCCGGAGTTTGAACCTCGATTCTAACCGGTCAACGAACGTGAGAAGCTTTAGTGATCTTGGTCCGATCATCAACGGGAGGCAAGCTCGACTCAAGCATTAGGGGAAACATCCTTTTGCCACCAAGAATCCACCTTAAACAAAATAGAAGTTTAATTAATCTTCTCTTCCTCTGTAATCAAGAGATTGTGAGTGATTGTAAGGGTTTCGTACCAAGTGATCATACCTAATTTTCTTAAAATAAGAGAATCAATCAATCCATAAATTTGTCAACCCTACAACTGACAAGAAGCATGAGTCGACTGATGAGCTGAAGGTTGTATTCAAATACCAGCTCATCAGTCGACTGACGATCATTTTTCAGTCGACTGACAACTCGTCATGTGACTGGTCAGTCGACCAAATCAAAACATAAACTTTTGATGATTGCAGGCAGTTTTATCAGGCGGTTGATGTTATTAGTCGACTAGTCAGTCAACTGATAATAGGTTATCAACCGGAATTAATTTTAAAATTGAGTTTCGTGGCTCTGTTAAAAATAGTAAATAAACTCCAAAAAATATAAAACTTTGGAAATAGTTTATAAACATTTTAATAAACCTGTTTGAAAAGGAATTTTGTAAAAAGGTCCTTGTATGTGTGAAAATCATTATTTTAGCAAAGGTACCAAAATACGAGTTTTGAAAATGTGCAAGTGTGTTATCCTATGACCTTCAAATGTAATCAACAAACTACTTACCTATATTAAGTACTAGAGAGAAAAATAAAATTGCAAATATTCCTTACATAGAAATACATGACTTGAGACTTGATATTTTCTCTTGAGTAGATGAAGCTTCTTATGCATATGGTGCTCTTGAAAGCATTGATTTATCACTTTACCTCCACCTCCATAGATATTGTCGTTATAGATTATTTTCCATCCAATCCTCCATAAAAGATGCTAATGATATGTGATCTACAATTAGGTCAATAAATAATTAGCACCCATAATGGTGTTTGTAAATCATCATCAAAACAAAGGATCTAACACTAACTCCTTTGAGTCCTCACGAGACTTACAAAGAAATGCTTGTGGCACTTGGTGAGAGCACAGTTCGGGAATCTCCTCGTATTGAAGAGTATGAGAGTTACATGCCCGCTGCTACTAAAGAAGCTGTGGCTTTCAAGGCTAAGGCTACTGCTGGTGAACCAGTAGAGTTTACTCGTGTCGATGAGTCACTTCAGCATCTTTGACATGAAATAGCCGAGCATGTATCCCAATCTACTGATGCTTCTATAGAAGACTTTCTTCAGCTAACAACTAAAGTTTTGAACATTCCAAGATCTAGAGATGGGTTGCCGGTTCACTTCAAGTCTCAGGAGCCCCTGATTTTGGAAACACCCATTCCATCTCCAGAAAAATCAACATCAGCTACCCTTGAAGAAGCACTTCCAACTATGGAACCCATTAGTATTTCAATCTTCATACATTGTTCTGATCTCTTGAGTTGTTCTCTTTTAACACTTAGTTTCTGATGTTTTCGCAGAACAAGCCAAAGAAGCTATAGCCTCGAGGCAAGTGGGAAAGAAGTCCAAGAGGCCAAAACCGGTAAGTGTAAAGCCCATAAAATTTGAATATTTTATGATAAATAATGATAAATATGTTATATGGTGAAAAATAATATATTTTGATGAAAAATAATATATTTTGATGTTTGAGTACGATAAGAATTGATTTGAGGTCAATTTAATATATATTTGTGAATATATGAGTGCATATGTGCAAGACATGCACAAAGGCCAAAAGAGAAATCTGAGATTTATGACCAGTTATGAGATTCTATATTTTACACACTGATGTAGTTAGAATCTAAGAAAATGTAAAAGATCAAAGTTGTAGGTATCTTCAATATCTTTCCAATAAATCTTAAAACACCTCATTTAGAGGTCGGACGAAAAAGATCAAAGTTGTAGGTTTCTATACAGTCGACTGCTGGGTGTGCAGACGCCAGGATTGTCTCTGTTTCGGGTTGATTTTATTTATACCAAACCTGGGAGTATACCTAAGTATATATATCCATTTTGAAGCTCTTAAAACCCTCTTTTAAACCCTAATAGCTTCATCCCCCTCCTCTCTCTCTCTCTCAAACCCTAAACCCCCTTTCTTTGGCGATTCTTAGAGGATTTTGGAGGAGCTGATGCAAGATCCATCAGTGTTCAGCGAAGGAGGATCGTTCTCACTCATTTTTAGGAGTTCATCAACACTCCTCAGGCGAGTTTCATCTCACCCAATCCTACACCTATGTTATAAACATTTTTAATAAAGTTTTTCCTGTATTTTATGAGCCTAAAATGCTATTTTATGTATAAAGATAGATCATTATATTGTATGTTACAAAAAAACAAGTTTTCAATTAATAAAGATCACCCACGAATTGCTTAATGCATATCTAAATCTAAAAAAATTTCCTAACAAGTGTTTTGAAAGAAAGATAATTATTCTCAAATGTGTCGACATGCATACATGTGTTTAAAAAGGTTTCTTTTTGTCCATAGTGATTAGATTGTATATTTTTTACATATTCTGGAAATACTAAATCACGTTTATAGGATATGTAGTATATAGAATCATCGCATAATGGCTTTTGAATCAACATTGAGGAGCAGAAACCTGTAGAAAAGGTTTCTGTCTCTTCGCAGTCGACCGCTGGGGAATTTTCTGCATTTTCATGTTATTGCATAAGTTTGTGTGGCTGGAAAGACACCTAGGTTATATAAGATTATAATACACTCGGATTTATGTATATGAGTTGTCTACAAACACGATTTTTAGATTCACTCACAGAGGTATGAGAGTGAGTAGTAAATATGCTGAATTTTTTTTATATTACTTTCATGTTGATGTCCTCGTGTTGGACTATAATCCATTGAAGTCCTCATGTTGGACTATAATCCATTGTAGTCCACATGTTGGACTATAATCAAATGAAGTCCTCGTATTGGACTATAATCTATTACAGTACTTGTGTTGGGCTTTAAGCTTTTGCAGTTCTTGTATCGGACATTTAAATATTTTAGTCCACGAGTTGGGCATGTATTTGACATCTGACAGGTTATTGATATTATGGTTGGAGATGGATCTATATTTCTATATTGCTCTAAGTTGTAGTTTTTTTGGGATTTGGTATTTAGCTATTTACAATTTGAGCTAATGGGAGACGTACCTATGCTCGTGTTGTAAATTTCTAAATATCAAACCATCATTTTTTCGGTATAGATGATTGACTATCTATATATATTAACAGCTATTTTTCTTTCTTCTAGCCCTTCACCCTGGGGTTGGTTGAGATGTTACTCGCTAGCGCTTGACGCTCGTTATTTCCCCCCTTTCAAGTAACGAGCCAGGTGCACGGAGAGCCGTAGGTTGATGGAATTGCTCTAGTAGTTATTTATTTACATTGTTAGTAGTTTATGTCAGAACTCCACAGTAGATGTGTTTATGAATATTTGAGTTATTATTCTAGTTTTGTAAAGGTGATGTGCCTAAATGTTATTTTATTTGATTTCCTATGTCGAGACACTTGTATTCGGTCAGATGTTATTTCTCTCAGAGATTTGTCTATTTATTTTAGTGGTGATTTTTTCTTCAGAATATCTTTCGTTTAGTATTTCTTCTATATATTTTCTCTAGCCTGTTTTGTACTTACACCTGTTGTTAATTCTACTAGATAAATAGTAATTGTGATGGTGAAACTTGCTATTGCACGGTGTAGTGCATGACAGGTTTGACATTCTTATTTTTAGCTTGGACTTTAGCCTTGTTGAAACCAGGGCGTCATAGTTAGTATTAGAGCACGAACAATATCTACGTTTGGCTTTGCAGACTTTGAGGGAGCATCAGCTATATGCTAAAATTAGCAAGTGTGATTTTTGGATTTTTGAGGTTAGGTTTCTTGGCCATATGTCAGCAGAGAGGGCATAGCAGTGGACCCAGCTAAGGTTTCAGTAGTGCTTGATTGGGAACCATCAATGATAGTTATCAAGATTCGTAGCTTTTTGGGGTTAGCTGACTATTACAGGAAGTTCATTCAGGAATTCTTGAAGATTGTGATGCCACTTACACACCTTATGAAGAAGGGTGTACAGTTTACTTGGAGCACGGAGTGCCAGAAGGTCTTTGATATCTTAAAGGCTAAGTTGACTACGATGTTAGTCCTTTCTATTCCGAGTAGTGACAGGACATTTGTCGTATAGACGGATGCATCGTTAGCAGGTTTGGGAGGTATTCTGATGTAGACTCAGAGGGTAGTAGCATACATCTCATGACAGCTAAGGGTACATGAGCAGAACTACCCCACTCATGATTTGGAGTTAGCAGTGGTAGTATTCACACCGAAGGCGTGGATACACTATTTGTATGGAGTTCAGTTTGAGATATTCACAGATCGCCAGAGTCTGAAATACCTATTCTTTCAGAATGAACTCAATTAGAGACAACAGTAATGGATTGAGTTCATCAAGGACTACGAGTTTGCAATTCAGTATCACCCGAGGAAGGCAAGCAATGTAGCAGATGCTTTGAGTAGGAAGCGTCAACATCGGGTTGCGGCCTTGAGGTGCTCGTTGTATCGATATCTTCTAACTCTTAGCTTAGTTAGAGGACTCTTGGATTTAAATCCAGAAAGAGGAGATTTCCAAAGAGCCCAATGACGATTAGACCATTGGAGCAGATGGAGGCCTTCGAATGAAGGGTTGATTAGTTATGCCAGCTAGTGTAGAGTTGATGAAGGAATTGTTTGATGAAGCACCTCGTACCCGATATTCAGTGCATCCAGGAACCATTAAGATGTATAAGAACTTGAGAAGACACTTTTGGTGGAGTGGTATGCGTAGGGAGATTATAGAATATGTGACTAAGTGTTTCACCTGCTAGCAAGTGAAGGTAGAACACCAGAGACCAGTAGAGACACTTCAGCCTTTACCCATCCCAAAATAGAAGTGGGCGGACATTTCTATGGACTTCATTGTAGGGTTGCCGAAGTCAAAGAAGGGGAACGATTCAGTTTAGGTGATAGTGGATCAGTTGACTAAGTCGACATATTTTATTCCAGTGAGGACTACTTATACCGCCGAGACATATACGAAGATATTTATCCGGGAGATAGTTCGACTTCATGCAGTTCCAAATATGATTGTATAAGATCGAGGCTCAGTTTTCACCTCGCACTTTTGGAGGAGTTTCCAGGATTCATTCGGCAGAAGGTTATTGCACAGCAGTGTATTCCACCCTCAGACAGACGGTTAGTGTAATGACCGTAAATTTTCAATACTGATTTAAATAATTTTTCTAGTATTTAAATATTATAATATATTTTTTAAAATGAGTATTCGTATTTTTCCCAATTTTCTAGAATTTACTATGATTTAAAGTCCAAATTTTATATTTATTTTAATGGTTTTGATAATTATAAATTTAGTTGTTATGGTGGAAACTTTTTAAACTAATATTTTATTATTTATTATTGCTATTATTATTATTTGTATTATTAATTATATTGTATTAATATTTTTAGCTTGCACCCCTTATCCCCTACCGCTATTTGTAGCTGTCAGGTGATCAGCATGACAATCAATTTGTTATGGTTTTTCCCTATATTTTCCTCTCTAATTAGTCTCTCTCTCTCTCTCTCTCTCTCTCTCTCTCTCTCTTATATTCCCTCTCCCCCCTACCCCACTCCCCTAAAACCCTTCTCAAAACCCGCGCCCTCTCAAATCATGACCCCTCTCCCTCTCTCTCCTCTATTATCATGAACCCCTCTCTCTCTCTCTCTCTCACTCTCACTCACTCACTCAATCTCTCTCTCGTTCTCTCATTTTCTCTCTTCATCATCTCTCTCAACCTCTCTCTATCTCTCATCACTCCCTCTCTCCTCTGCTAAACGTCCACACCATCACCGCTGCTCCGCCGACCATCGCCCGACCTCAGGCCGAGAGCCCGTGCCGCCCCACCTCAGGTTCACGCCCCGACAACCTCCTCCCACTCGACCTTTCCAACGCCGCCTCTGACCAGCCATGCCCAGCCCCAACTCTAGCCACCCTCAGCCACTTTGCCGGCCACCCATTGCCGCTCCGACCACCTCGCCGTCGTGCTGGACGCCTTGCCACCGCTACCTCCCCTGAGCTTCACCTTCCCCCTGTCGCCACCTCCAGCCCACCTTTGAACACCGTACCGCCAGCCCAGTCCGCCCCCACCCGCACTAGCCCGAGCTCCTGCTCCTCCTCTGACCGCCCGCCGTCCAGCCCCAGCCTCACCAACTCCCCCAGCTCAACCACCCGCTCCTCTTTGCAGCTCCACTCAACCACCGAGCCGCCCAAGCCAGCCACCACCTCGCTATCATCGACCACCCCTAGCTCTCTTCCCCGCTCACTTGACCAGGCCACCACCACACTCAACTCGCCATCGCTGCCCACTACAGCGACGACGCCCCCAGCCGCTATCACCCAAATGATAGTTCCCCGTCAGCCTTCAGCCACGCCGTACAGCCGCCCGCAGACCCAGCAGCTCCTCGACAACCACCACATCGTAGTCCTTCACCCCCACATCTCTGGCCATCTCCTCAGATCCGACCCGACAGTCACCGACGCCCTCGCCGTGCCCTACCATTGCCGAGCTCCCCCTCATCCCCTTGAACCCAACTCCCTAGATCTGAGTCCATCCGTGTCGAGCACCTCCTCGCCACTCGTCGCCAACTGCGGACCCGTAGCCATGTCGAGATCCTCACGTCGTCGAACCCGTCACCGATGTTGTCGTCTAGCTCCACAAGTTAACCATCAGATCCGTCATCATCACCTCCTTCTGCTGATGTTCCAACCCCCTTCAGTCCAGATCCGTCTTCATAGCGCCGCCGCCACATCGTCGACAGGCCCTATTAGCCTCGCAGGCAATATCCCGACCCTTGATTACTTTATTTTAATTCTTTGTTTTATCGTAAATTATTATGTGACTCATCATTAAATTTCTAGATCTGTTATGAGTTAATTAATTAGATTAGTCTGTGATATATTATTACCTACGTGAGATTTCTTGACATGAATAGCTGTGTGGAAGCATGTTGAGTTATCACTTAGTTGTTATCCAATAGGAGAGGTTGTACATGAAGACGAATTCTGTTAAAAGTATGATTTATAAGCGTGCTTCAAAGCATGGCTATACTCACTCGACATAGATATCCCGATGTGGGGAGTTTCGAGTTCCCTCGATATCGATATCCCGGTATGAGGTTTCCTTGATTATTACTATTATAGTTTTGACTAGGCGATGCACTCTTGATCGAATGTGTTGTAGGTCACGGTTATTTTTATAGTTTTACAGAAGTCGTTCCACGGTAACTCCATGGCTAGTGCATAATATTTCATATACAGTTGCGTAATTAATATGACAAACATGGGGTTATAAAGGGGAATTGGACAAAGAATATAGCATGTATATAAACGGGCACATCATTTTCCTGTTATCGTGATATCGTGAGTGTTATATATATGGGCCAAAGGGCTAATACTTGACATGAAGGCAGCCCCGGACAGGTTTACGGGGACCCGATTATATACATAAAAATATTCTTCCCCAATTCAAATAACATGTAAAACAAGAATAATATGCTTGCGTGCTTTATAGTAGACTTTGTTAGTTTTGTTAAGATGTAGACCAGTGTTGTTCTTTTCATACTTAGATCGTGATTAATATTTAATTATCTACAATTTGAGACATATCGTATATACATGAGGGTTTCCTTGTTTGGATTAATTCGCTCGACGTACTACGTCTCATGTTATAGATTTTTAGATATTAATTCCATCTATTGTATGCCCCTGTTACTTGGATGATTAGACTGATCGCTAGCTACATGATCTCGTTACTTGATTGATTCTGGATGCTTTATGTTATCATGATTTAGTAGTGTTTTCCTGTTAATTTGTGGATTTCAGTTGTACATTCTTTTGTTGTTTCTGTTATCGTATAGTTTTTCGTATTGGATTTTCGTTCGTTCTATTTCTTTGAGGGGTCTTGCTGTGTGCCACGCACGTTGATGTATACCTGTTTTCTCTGGTGTATATCAGACTTAGAGGAAGAACAGGTCCAGCTGGGAGATCGTCAGGAGCCAGAGGATTCTCAGCAGGAGTGCCTTACAGACGTAGCAGAAGAAGAAGCCGAAACTTAGTCATTCCTTTCAGTTTGTTTTGTAGCACTTCCATTTCCTTTTGATCAGTGCATTTTTATAATCTCTAGTATTTCATTCAAATAGTTTTATATAAGGTCATGTTTGACCCGTATATTTATATCTTGGATGATATTCATTTGTGATATTTTTCATTTTGTTCTGAGTTTGTTCATTATATTCTTACTACCTGTCATCGGGGACCTGTGACTTTGCATTGTATTTATTTCTAGACGCTTAACGTATTGGATTGAGAAGAAAAGAAAAGAAAAAAATGATAGTGTATATTTATTCTCAATCTAATACGTCGCGGGCTTTCTCACGTTCTGATTCCCGTGTATTGTGGGAAGTGGGGCGTGACAGTTAGACATAGAGAGTGAACCAGGTGTTGGAGGACATACTGCGGGCTTGTATCATTGATTTTCAAGATAGCTGGGAGGATTATATTCCACTGATAGAGTTCGCTTATAACAATAGTTATCAAGTGACGATTGGTATGGCTCCGTATGAGGCATTGTACGGGAGACCTTGTAGATTCCCTATATGTTAGGCAGAGCTAGAGGATAGCTTGTTGCTTGGACCAGAGCTAGTGAGACAGACTACCGAGAAGGTAGCATTGATCAGAGAGCGTATTCTAGTCGCTCAGAGTTGGTAGAAGAGCTACGCAGATCATAGACGATGACCTTTAGAGTTTCATGTTGAAGGTATCGCTGATGAAAGGTGTCCAGCGATTTGGCTGATGCGGAATGCTTGCCCCGAGATATATTGGCCTATTTCAGATTGTTGAGCGTATTGGGACTGTTTCATATAGACTAGATCTTCCAGCATCGATGTCTAGTATGCACGATGTATTTCATATTTCGATGCTCAAGAAGCACTTGCAAGATGAGGAGAGACAACAAGTATTGGATACTCTGGAGATTGAGCTTCAGGACGATTTGTCTATTATTGAGATCCCAGTTTGTATACTTACTAGAGAAGATAAAAGACTTAGAAACAAGGTGATTCCTTTAGTGAAGGTCCTATGGAACCAGAAAGGATCTCAGGAGATTTCTTGGGAACGCGAAGAGGATATGTGTCGCGACTACCCACACCTGTTTGAACAGGTAAATTGTTTGGATTATATTTTTCTTATGGTTTATGATGATTTTGGGCTAGTTATAGTTATCTTTAATACTAGAATGTGGGTATTATCACTTAATCCTTAATTATTTGGAATACATGGTATATATATGAGAGGTTTCTTGTTTGGATTTTTTGGCCCGACGTACTAGTTCCGTTTAGTTATGGGTTAAGTGAGAGTATCCGAATTTTAGATTGTTAAGCATAGAAACTGCTAGTGATTTATATCTAGGGATTAATGATATGAGATGTGTACGGGAGGGTTTTCTTATCTGGATTATCCCCTCTTAGTACTTTTCTAATATTATTAATTTCTAAGATACGTTGCGGAATTTCGGGGACGAAATTCTTTTAAGGGGGGAAGAATGTAAAACCCCAAAAATTGAATATTTTATGATAAATAATGATAAATATGTTATATGGTGAAAATAATATATTTTGATGTTTGAATATGATAAGAATTAATTTGAGATCAATTTAATATATATTTGTGAATATATGAGTGCATATGTGCAAGACATGCACAAAGGCCAAAAGAGAAATATGAGATTTGTGACCAGTTATGAATTTCTATATTTTACGTACAGATACATTTAGAATATGAGAAAGTGTAAAAGTTCAAAGTTATAGGTCTCTTCAATAGCTTTCCAACAAATCTTAAATCATATCATTCGGAGGTTGGACTAGAACGTTATGGCCAATATACCGAACCCCAGCCTGTGTGCACGTTTCTATATGATCGACTACTAGGTGGTTAGACAGCAGGATTGTCTCTGTTACGGGTTTGTTTTGTTTATACCAAACCCAGAAGTATACCTAAGTATATATATCCATTTTGAAGCTTATAGAATCCTCTTTTAAACCCTAATAGCCTCAGCCCCCTCCTCTCTCTCTCTCTCAAACCCTAAACCCCCTTTCTTTGGCGATTCTTGGTGGATTTTGGAGGAGCTGACGCGAGATCCATTGGTGTTCAGCAACGGAGGATCATTCTCACTTGTTTTTGGGAGTTCATCAATACCCTTCAGGCGAGTTTCGTCTCGCCCAATCTTACACCTATGTTTTAAACATTTTTATTAAAGTTTTCCAGTGTCTTATGAGCCTAAAATGCTATTTTATGTATAAAGATAGATCTTTATATATATGTTACAAAAATAACAAGTTTTTAATTAGGAAAGATCACCCACGAATTTCTTAATGTACATCTAGATCTAAAATTTTTTCCTAACAAGAGTTTTGAAAGAAAGATAATTGTTCTCAAACGTGTCGACATGCATACATGTGTTTAAAAAGGTTTCTTTTTGTCCATAGTGATTAGATTGTATATTTTTTAGATATTCTAAAAATGCTAAATCACATTTATAGGATTTGTAGTATATAGAATCGTCGTATAATGGCTTTTGAATCAACATCGAGGAGCAGAAACCTATAGAAAAGGTTTTTGTCTCTTCGCAGTCGACTGCTGGGGAATTTTCTGCATGTTCATGTTGTTGCATAAGTTTGTGTGGCTGGCGAAACACCTAGGTTATATGGGATTATAATACACTGGGATTTATATATATGAGTTATCTACGAACACGACTTTTAGATTCACTCACCGAGGCACGAGAGTGAGTAGTAAATATGCTAATTTTTTTATATTACTTTCATGTTGAAGTCCTCGTGTTGGACTATAATCTATTGAAGTTCTTGTGTTGGACTATAATCCATTGAAGCCCTCATGTTAGACTATAATCCATTGAAGTTATCGTGTTGGACTATAATACATTATAGTCCTCGTGTTGGACTTTAAGCTTTTATAGTTCATGTATTAGACATTTAGTTATTTCTGTCCACGAGTTGGGCATGTATTTGACATCTGATAGGTCATTGATATTAGGATTGGAGATGGAGCTATATTTATTTATTACTCCACGTTGTAGTTTTTTTAGGATTTGGTATTTAGCTATTTACAATTTGAGCTAACGGGAGACGTACCTATGCTCGTGTTGTAAATTTCTAAATATCAAACCACCATTTTATTTTGGAGTAGATGATTGACTATCTATATGTGTTAACAGCTATTTTTCTTTCTTCTAGCCCTTCCCCCTAGGGTTGGTTGAGATGTTACTAGCTAGCGCTTGACGCTCGTTGTTCCCCCCTTTCAGGTAACGAGCCCGGTGCACGGAGAGCCGTAGTTTGATGGAATTGCTCTAGCAATTATTTATTTATATTGTTAGTAGTTTATGTCAGAACTCCTCTGTAGATGTGTTTATGAACATTTGAGTTATCATTCTAGTTTTGTAAAGTCGATATGCCTAAATGTCATTTTATTTGATTTCCTATGTCGAGACACTTGTATTCAGTCAGATGTTATTTCTCTCAGAGATTTGTCTATTTATTTCAGTGGTGATTTTTTCTTCAGAATATTTGTCGTTTAGTATTTCTTCTATATATTTTCTCTAGCCTATTTTGTACCTACACCTGTTGTTCATTCTACTAGATAAATAGTAATTGTGAGGGTAAAACATGCTATTGCACGGTGTAGTGCATGGAAGGTTTGACATTCTTGGTTTCACCTTGGACTGTAGCCTTGTTGAAACCAATGACGTCACAGTAAGAAAGTCAAAACACCTTGTTTCAAAAGGACCAAGGCGAGAAGTTCAAGTAGTTGTCGCCCCTCAGACGGAACATGTCACCACCGATGTAGCGTCAGAGTCTGAAGATGATGTCCCTTTGGTTCGACGTAGTATTAGGTTACGTACCGAGCCAAGTGTGAGTGCGGAGGACGCTCCTCTTGCTCAAGGTAAGACAATTTCACATTTGTTGTTATACTTTTGAATTTTTATTATGCTAACGGAGTCTTTATGAGGTGATCATCTTTTTAGTTGTTTTCACTAAAGTTGCAGTCACTCTCGATGCGGTCGCTAAGGCTGAAGTTGTTTTCGGCATGGCTGCTAAAGCTGACGCTGCAAAGACTACTATCCAAATCATCCCTACTTCTTCAATCAAAGCTTAAGCTCTAGGTTTATTGATGGTATATGTTGCCCATATTGCTATCATTGTGACCACCACATTTACCCCGCCTTTGGTCTCCACAGAAACAACGGCTTCATCTGCTGCTCAGTCGGAGGTAGTTCCTTCTAGCGCCACACCTTCTTCCTCTTTTACTGGAGGGAAAGATTTTGGGGCGTCAAAGATTTTGGAGAACTTCTTCACTATTCTAAAGGAATCCCCCTCTCGGGTATTGGATCACGGCGATGACTTCGCCGGGATCAAAGTAGTGCTGGAGGCCCTTTTAGATTTGATGCAACACCTAATCAGCAATATAGCCATGATGAAACATAGAATTAACTTGGCAAAAGTGGAAGACCTCTTCCGAAGGTGACATGATCAATGTGATCGACCTTTTCTCCCTCTAGCTGAAGAATGAGCTATGCAATATTTGAGGTAGAGGGACGACTCTATGGTTAAGCTTAAACGCCAGGTTATTGAGAAGAAACAAAGAGTCAAAGAGCTCAAATGGATCGGTGAGAAGTTTTCCAACAAGCATCAAAATACCATCTATGCTGAGCAGAATAATCAGGTCTTGATCGAATCTTATAAGGCTGCTCTTGCTGATATCCAAGCTAAATTGACAACAGAGGAAAATGACATGAGGATAACGGTAGAGGCACGATAGAGGCTAGCAGCTAAGCAGGAGTATCAACTGACATCACTCCAGGCTGAGCTCAGTGAATTGGAGAAGTTAGAGAATATCGTGATCAATGCGAATATGTCTGATGAGGAACTGCGTAAAAAGGCATTGGAAGAAATTAAAGTGGAGCGTCAAAAGTCACTAGATGAACTTGCTGAAGAGCTTCACAAGGCCATTCAATTTCCTTGAGCTTAATTTCTATAATTTGAACCTGGTTGCAGTAGATTCCTATTGATAAAATCATTTTGTCCACCATCTTTTTTTTTCTTCTCTTTTTTTTATAAGGACCCGATGAGGTTCGTATGTTGGATGAAGCCTATCTAATAGGCCAAGTTCGTGTGACAGACGAGGTTCGTCTACTTTGGTGAGAACCCCCTTCTTGTTAAGTCTCAACACTTGGATATTTTATGACTTGTCAAAAATGAGCCTCTACAGTTAGAGGCGAGATGAACCTTGATGCTTTGAGGTGGGGTTTGACAACTCTGTAAGCTTTATCACTTAGAAGTTTTGAAGCCAAGTTCAATAGCTGATTGAACCTTACTTTTCGAGCTTATCTTAGATGAGTCTTGTCGCTCGAGTTCCGTTAAATCCATGTAGGACCATCATTCACGATGTAAACACATTAAGTATCATTATTGTGTTCTTTTCCAGTCAAGTCGAAAGGCCGCCAGCTAGAGCCCCGAGATCTGTAGAACAGATCTTGGCTATTGATTCAATGTTGTTGTCTATAAATAGGTGACTGCATCATTAGAAGATGAATCATCTTCTTTTTCCAGTGCAGCTAAAAGTTCAGATGACTTTGAAGAGCTTTCATGGCTAAGCTTCACTTCTTCCCCAAAGATTCAAGCTTCTGTAATCTCGTCGGGATCCATGGCCTCAGAAATTACCGTCGGTGGAGGCCTGAGTGTAAGGACCATAAACTTTCGATACTAGTTAAAATATTTTTTTTGGTATTTTAAAATATTTAGTTATTATTTTGAAAAGAGTAATTGTATTTTCTAGATTTTTCTATGATTTAAAGTACAAGTTTTATATTTATTTAAATGATATTAATATTGATAAATTATTTTTGTGCGGTGAAAATTTCTAGAATTAATCTGTTGTATTATCGATACTATTACATACTATTTTAAATAATATGTTGTATTATTATTATTACGTAATATTTTGTATAATACGTTATATTATTATTATATATTATTTAGTATAATTTACTGTATTATTTCTACTATTGCATATTACCTATCGTATTAGTACAACCGGTAGATTTTACTGTGTGGATAATTATCCCATAATTATTTAATTTTAAATATAATAAATTATATTATTATTTAATTATTCTTGTTTAATTATACAATTTCTTGTATTATTTGCACTGTTGTGTATTATCGATTGTAATACTATAACTGGTATGTTTTGATATGTAGATAATTTTTACATAATTATTTAATATTTTTCGTGATTATTATTAATTTTAAATATTTTTTTAAAAAAAACCCTAATTTCCTCTCTCTCTCTCTCTCTCTCTCTCATATATTTATATATACCATCTTTTCCAATTTTTCTCTCTCTCCTCCCTTTCGTTCTCAGATCTGTGAGAACCCGCCGCCCCCTTTTCTTTTCTCTCTCCTCCGTTCCCATCGCTGCCGACCAAGCCGACGTCCGCCTTTGCCGAGCTTCCCCGTCGCCCTCCGACGTCTCCCTCCTCAACGACCAGCTCTCTCCTCCTTCTCCCACATCGCCAACGGCCCCAACACCCCTTCACCGCCGCTCACAGCCACAGCTAGCCCCTAAAATCCACCGTAGCCTCGACGAAGTCCATCATCATCGCCTCAAGATCCGCCTCCTCCGCTTTTAGCCGTCGCTCATCGCTGCTTCTCTCTCCAACCACGAGCCTCCACCGCCCTCAAACCGAGCTCCGCTTAGCCCTCTCCCTGTCGTTGCCGTCCCAAACACCTACACTGCCGTCGCTAGTCGTCGCCGTCCTCTTCAGCCCGCCCGACGCACTCTCCCACCACCGGAATCGACGCCCACGAACCTAAGGCAAGTCCCACTTCTCTTGTTTTGTAATCACAGATTTAGCATTGCTTGTGATGTATTGTGTGAATGTAGTTAAACTGTACATGATAAAGTGTGATTAAGTGTGCAGGTAATTACCAAGTGATTAGTGAAATATGTATTTGATTGTTGATGCATGTGTATATGTAGGTGTATAAAATTGCCTATAGGTCCCACAATACAGCTCGACGACGCCAATTCAACAAACGGACCATCGAGCGACGTACCCAAGCACGACCG
>BQKN01064348.1:315823-339171 GCA_022839385.1 Asparagus kiusianus | reverse complement strand
GATCTGCCCGGATCGAGATCACGCGGTGGTCCACGGCAAATAACCCCGGCGCAGGCAAAGAACCCACACAAAGCGAGTGACCGCATAACAGGAGCTCGCGATTCGTTCGACAAATAAGGAAATAAAGTTGTAATTTTTCATTTCTTTTTTTATTTGATTTTCGTTGTAACCGGATCTTATAAAAAGACCGGATCTTTGTAATCGATAAACAATTACCAAGTGTGTACAATGGAATCAGTAATGAAGAAAGCAACAAATTTTCCCGCGAACAGTATAAGGCAGTGATGAATAACTAATGAAAATAGTTGCTGTGATAAATAAGCCTTATTAATAGTGTAATTAAGATTTTCAGTATGATGGTGTTAAAAAGAGAGTGAAAATAGTAAATTGAAATAGCGGAGGAAGATGTAGCAAGTTGTAAATAGACATATACAAGTATTAGAAATGTTGAATTGAAATATGGATGTGAGTGAGGTGGTACGAAAATGTATGGTATTAGGTGAGAACAATCCATATGAAGCGAGTACTGTAGATAAAAGTAGCACATAGGTAGATAAATGCAAGACTGTAAAGAAAGGAAGTATTTCAAAGAAAATGGATACTTTAAAGATTAATTTAGAATAATTTTTACAAATTAAAAGATTTTATTTTATGAAAAGAAACATTTTAGAAAAATTATAATAATTTAAAAGAAATTATTTTGGAAAAGGAATTATTTTTTGAATTACGTAGATGCTGTTCATGATTTATAATTCTTAATTTTGATTATCCGATATGCCATGATGTTATTGCATGGAATTAGTTTTATTTATTTCGTGCATTATCATACATGTGAGATAAGAGGTAATTAAATATTTTACATACGTAGTCTTTCTTTAGTCCCACATTAGGAAAGATACTAGAACAATTCCTCTTTACCTCTTATATAGGCACTACAACATCAAAAAAGAGATTATCCCTTTTCTACCAAAAGCTCTACATTTATCATTCTTTCTCGAGAACACCAATAACCGAACATGCCCGGAAGTTCATATGGAAGGTTTTCCTAGTTCATCTGAGTGAATTCTATAATCCTTTATAATAACCAGAAGAAACCTAGCATTAGCTAACCAAACTCTCAATTACCCTGGTTTGTGCATGATGTCAAACACGCATGCTTGAAAACAACTAACAAAAATAAATAAAGCACAAAAAGAAAAATATCATTGCACTTTATTAAAATATTCTTTAAAGCAATGAAGATGAAGATCCGTAAAGAAGCAATGTAGTGATGTAAGCATGAGGCACTCTGTCTCATTGAATCAAACTCCAATGAAAAGCACACTAAGAAGAAGCTGAACGAGTCTCAAGGGATTTTATCAACTCTCTTTCTCTCACAAACCATAGAATAAAGATCTCTCCTTTTTTTGTGTATTTACCTTCTTGAACTTTATTTTAATTATGATCTCCAACTCCTCTTAAATAGATCTTGGTAGAATAGGAAAAAAAATACCCAAATTTGAGTGCAAATAAGAGATCAAATTGATCGACAAATGGCTGAGATTAAATCTTGTAAACTACAAAATTTCGTCAAAACCATCGATGGTGGATCACGAACGACGATGGTCCCTTGATGATCATTGATGGTTCCACTATAGCCATAAAGTGTACTGGTTTTAATTTCTAGATTTCTTCGATTGTCTCCTATATAAATCGATGGTTCCCTATGACCATTGATGGCCACTGTAGGCCATCGATGGTGTGACGCCCCTAGATTCACACAAGGCTACAGTCCGATGTGAATCCAAGAATGTCAAACCTGTCATGTGTTAGACCCTAGAGGGGGGTGATTAGGGTTTTATGCTAATCTAATCTGATTTTATGCTAATTAAAACTAATTAACAAATTATTCTTGCAAGATAGATATACAATATGTTATAAGCAAGAATAATCAATATGAACAAATAGCAATATCCTGGCAATGATATATACTATGAGATATATGTGAGGATATACAATGAACACAAAGGTAAACAATCTAAACTAGATAGTGGGTAATATAAACAACAAGCAATATACAAAGTTGATATAAGATATGAGCATAAGAAAGGTGCGTCAATGCAATCACAAACAAACGATATGATCACGGAGTTCGGACCTTCCGTCCTACGTCTCCGCTCCCCACTCCCACGGAGAAATTCACTATCACAACCGGGTTTTCTACGCTCACCCAAATAACGTTTACACCTCACAATTTCATTCACGGAGTTTGGTCCCCACGACCTATGTCTTCGCTCCTCACCTTAAGGAGATCTCCACTAAACACTCGGTTTTCTAGCTAACCAAAAACTTTAAAATCTCATAATATAACAAATGATTTGTTCTCTATAATAGATGAGAACTCAATATAGGCTCACACTCAAAGTTACAACTCTCACTAACCTAAATATACTATGTATGAAAATACAATAAGCTCAATGTGGGTGTGTGACACCCCAGGGTTCACATAAGACTGCAGTCCCAAGTGAAACCCGGATTGTCAAACCTGCCAAGCACCAAACACCATGCTACGACATGTTTCACCATCACAATCGTTTTCTCTCTAGTGGAAACAATAAATAGATGAAGGTATAGACAGGCAAAACTAGAAATAGAACAACACCGAATGTACACAAAAGAAGCACAAGAACTATTAATAATGAGCCCAACCAGAATGAAATAGATAAAGCTTTGAGTCTGAACTAAATCTCAAATACAATGAGTCAAATAAACAAAGTCTTACAATAGCTCTCAACTCTATGAAATAAAATACTAATCTAGAGTCTGAAAATAATCGACTACATGTGGAGTTCTACAATAACTACAAAATATAATAAAAAGCTAAACAGACAACTAAGATGTCCCATCAACTTGCGACTCTCTGTGCGCTGGACTCGCTGCTTAAAAAAGGGGAAAACAACAAGCGTTAAAACGCTAGCGAGATCATCACTACCTCTCCCCAGGGGAAGGGGTAGGAGTATATAAAAAAATAGAGTCAGTACATACATATATCAAATCATTCATATAACTCTCTATGAATAAAAAATAAATAATCAATGATAAATACCCCATTCCAACATAAAGAATAATCATCTCTTCTCGAACTACGTCCGAGTGATCTGCTCTAACATAAGAGGATATCAACAATTGCTAAAACAAAAATATCTGCCGTTCATAACGGGTGTATCAAAATCTCAAAGGAAATACCCTACTCATGGACAATCTATTATGAATGTAAAGCTTACAACTGATCAATTATCTATGTGATCATCATCTTGTGCTATAGCGATACTCTCGTAATGCTCTTAATCAATCGCTCTGCGGCAATAGGTTTTATTATCTCCCTATTCCGGATACGTGTAATAAAGAGACTTTTATAATACTCTAACTCAATCGTTCTGCGGCAAATATGTTTCATCTCCCTATTTCCGGATACGTATAGAACAACATTATTCATATGTGTTTATCAAATTAACTCATGTTGAAAGTGTGTCAATCTAACACAATCTAGCATACATGCACAAAATCTTAGTGTGCGTGACCACGTTGAAGTTCACAATAATCCCAGGTGTTTAACAATCACTAATATCATAGTCTATCATCATAAGGTCGAGAAATCCATTCGACATCTAAATTCATACCCTTATAAACATGCACAGCCAAAAAACAAGCTGGCGGTCGACCGTGACGGTCGACTGGGACGGGCTCCAGAGACTACCCAGGTCTCTGTCCTGCACACGGTCGACCGTGGCGGTCGACCGTGAACCCTGATTCTAGATTCTTAGTTTTTTTATGTATGTCGTGTTCATGTCGTGTTTTTGTGATTCAAACATGATTAAATCTTCATAAAACTTGTATGCAAACATGTCACAGTAGATATGAACATCTGGAAATAACTCAATAATTATAAACATGATTTTTTTCATCAGATTTATATTCAAAACCCTAAAAACATGCATTAAAGCTCAAACCAACGAATCAAACTTCTTTCTTTAGATTAACCATGTTTTAAAATAATCAACAGATATAAATCACATCTGTAAAAACGTTCTTAACCTTTTTAGCATTAAAAGTCTTAATCTTTATACATATAATACAAAAGAGATTGATTTTATTCATAAACTAGTCATTTAAGGTCTACAAAACATGTTTAAAACTCTTAAAAATGTTTTGAGAACTAGGAGGGGATTAGCAGAGATGATGCTCACCTGGGGTTGTAGGAAAACGTGTTAGAAGCAAGGTTGAAAAAGATCTCCACTCCAAAAGCCAAGAATCACCCGAAAATCCACTTGAAAGACTTCAATCTTCTCCAAAAAATCAAACTAGGGTTTAGGGGGGTTTTGGTGACTGTTAGGGTTCTTAGAAAAACTGAAAAAACGTGAAAAAACTCATATATATATATCAGGGGAAAACGGATATGGGTTTAGAAATACGAAACCAACTCAAAACAGGAGAAAAACAAACTACAGGTATCGCGGTCGACCGTGGCGGTCGACCGGGTAGCGGTCGACCACGGTGGCCGACCGGACTGGACATTTCCTGTTTCTCATGTGTTTGGCCATTTGTGCATGTTTCAACTCTTCTCTCTCTCATGTATCAACTCGTTCATACTCAAAACACATGGTATTATACTCATATACCATTAAATGATATTTATCATACTAAATATCCACATATCATAATTTATCACACATTAATTATATTATTCATAAATTATCGGGGTTTTACATTCCCCCCCCCCTCTTTAAGAGGATTTTGTCCTCGAAATTCCGCAGTCACATCACAAAGCTCAAAAGCTCAGAAAAACATATTAAGACGGTGTAATTTATATTAAGAATTCTTTCTGCACCCATCACATAGCATTAGCACAATGATATTTAAAGCTAACAACCTAGAATGTAAACATTCTTACCAAAATCCTTAATTAAACAAAATTGGTGCGTCGAGCGAAATAATCCAAACAAGGAAACCCTCATGTATACACCATATACTTCAATTTATTAAGGATTAGGTAAAAATATCCTCATTCTAGTGTTAAAGATAAATATAAATGTGACTAAACAATTATAGATAATGATAACTATCAAGTCATATAAGCATATTAACATCATACCTGTCCAAACAGGTGTGGGTAGGCGCGACGGACATCCTCCTCGCGCTCCCAAGAAATCTCTTCGGTTCCTTGCCGGTTCCACTGAATTTTCACTAATGGAATAACTTTATTTCTAAGCTTTTTATTTTCTCTAGCAAGTAAGCATACCGGTACTTCTACGGTAGTCAAATCATCCTGAATCTCAATCTATGGTGAGTCAATCACCCTCTGCTGCTCATCATCCCGCAGATGTTTCTTAAGCATCGAGACATGAAAGATGTCGTGTACACTCAACATCGATGCTGGAAGATCTAATTTATAAGAAATATCTCCAATGCGCTCGATGATCCTGAAAGGACCAACATATCTCGCGGCAAGCTTCCCTCATCTACCGAATCGCTGAACGCCCTTCATCGGTGATACTTTCAACATGACTGAGTCTCCGACCTGGAACTATAAAGGTCGTCTCTGCCGATTTGTATAGCTCTTCTGTCGACTCTGCACCACAAGAATGTGCTCTTAAATCAATGCCACCTTCTCTGTGGTCTGTCTAACTAACTCTGGACCAATTAATAGACTATCCTCTGGCTCTGCCCAACATATAGGCGATCTACCACATCTCGCACTGAACGAAACCTCCGAGATACTATGTACTGACGCAACCCCGGGCGAAGTCCCATCAAGAACATCTGAGCCTGACGCTCCTTTGTGTGCCACATACCGGTGAATCTATGTAATGACATGTACTTACTCTTAAAGTCCATGACAGACATATCTCCCTGCTCTAGACGATCCAGCTCTAACTCTTTTCCGGCTTTCGTTACAGCCGAAACATACTGCTCATCAAAAAGATATATAAAGGACTCCCACGAAACCGTCATCCTCTGCTCTGGGGTGAAGCGAAGTCGATATCATCCTCCTGCATCGCCCTTGAGGCTGAAAGCCGCTAGCCTCTGCTTCTGAACAGTGTTGACATTCAGCATGTCCAATATGTTTCTCACATCTTCTTTCCACTTATGCGCGGCAATAGATACTGTCGAACCGTGGAACTCTGGTGCTTTGAACTTTTGATACCTCTTAACTAAACAAAGCCAAACCTCCTGTTCATCTGCTCTGTTATCAACTGGTGGTGTCGGTGGGATCACTGGTGCCCTCTCTGGTATTTCCTCCCGTATAGATGATTCCTGAATGGGTGCCTCTTCATGAACGAAAGGCTCTTGACGAACCTGGGCTGCTAACTGCTCCTCAATAGCCGCCATACGAGCTGCCAATGGTGCTATGAGATCCACTAAGTACTGCGGAGCCTGCTGTGGCTCGGGCTCCCTATCTTCCTGCTCAACTCCCTGAGCACGAGAAACTCGGCGTCCACGACCTCTTCCTGACATCTATAATTCTAAAATAGAGCTTATTACGCAGTAAATTGGTCTCAAGCATGAAGGATATAACATATGCCAATAAGTAAATCGTATCATATATATCTCATATCATGCTTTATTATTCAAAGCAAATAGATCATCATAAAAAGGAAAATTAGATTTTTCGCATACATATATAGTACGTCCTCACTCATGCTAATGATTCCTAGCGGACTATATACATGATCCTTAGAAAACTCTATCCTAAACTCCACAATATGACACAGGAATGATCCTAAGGATGCTGAACTAGAGCTCTGATACCAACTATGACGCCCAGGGTTCACACAAGGCTACAGTCCCTGGTAAAACCCGCATTATCAAACCTGCCAAGCACCAAACACTATGCTATGATATGTTACACCATCACAATCGTTATCTCTCTAGTGGAAAAATTAAATAGATGAAGGTATAGACAGGCAAAACTTGAAATAGAACAGCACCAAATATACACAGAAGAAGCACAAGAACTATTAATAATGAGCCCAACTGGAATGAAATAGATATATCTCTGAGTCTGAACTAAATCTCAAATACAATGAGTCAAATAAACAAAGTCTTACAATAGCTCTCAACTCTATGAAATAAAATACCAATCTAGAGTCTGAAAATAATCGACTACATGTGGAGTTCTGCAATAACTACAAAATATAATAAATTGCTAAACGGACAACTAAGATGTCCCATCAACCTGCGACTCTCCGTGCGCCGGACTCGCTGCCTGAAAACGGGGAAAACAACGAGCGTCAAAACGCTAGTGATATCATCACTACCTCTCCCCAGGTGAAGGGGTAGGAGTAAATAGAAAAATAGAGTCAGTACATACATATATCAAATCATTCATATAACTCTCTATGAATAAAAAATAAATAATCAATGATAAATACCCCAATCTCCAATATAAAGAATAATCATCTCCTCTCGAACTACGTCCGAGTGACCTGCTCTAACATAAGAGGATATCAACAATTGCTAAAACAAAAATATCTACCGTTCATAACGGGTGTATCAAAATCTCAAAGGAAATACCCTACTCGCGGGCAATCTATCATGAATGTAAAGCTTACAACTGATCAATTATCTATGTGTACATCATCTTGTGCTATAGCAATACTCTCGTAATGCTCTTAATCAATCGCTCTGCGGCAATAGGTTTTATTATCTCCCTATTCCGGATACGTGTTGTAACGAGACTTTTGTAATACTCTAACTCAATCGTTCTGCGGTAAATATGTTTCATCTCCCTATTTCCGGATACATATAGAACAACATTATTTATATGTGTTTATCAAATTAACTCATGTCGAAAGTGTGTCAATCTAACACAATCTAGCATACATGCACAAAATGTCAGTGTGCGTGACCACATTGAAGTTCACCATAATCCCAGGTATTTACCAAGCTCTAATATCATAGTCTATCATCATAAGGTTGAGAAATCCATTCGACATCCAAATTCCAACCCTTATAAACATGCACAGCCAAAAAACAAACTGGCGATCGATCAAGGCGGTCGACCGCGACGGGTTCCAAAGACTACCCAGGTCTTTGTTCTGCACGCGGTCGACCGTGGCGGTCAACCGTGAACCTTGATTCCAGATTCTCAGTTTTTTTGTGTATGTCGTGTTCACGTCGTGTTTTTATGATTTAAACATGATTAAATCTTCATGAAACTTGTATGCAAACATGTCACAGCAGATATGAACATCTGGAAACAACTCAACAATCATAAACATGATTTTATGCATTAGATTTGTATTCAAAACCCTTAAAACATGCATAAAAGCTCAAAACAGCGAATCAAACTTCTTTCTTTAGATTAACCATATTTTAAAATTATCAACAGATCTAAATCACATCTTTAAAAATGTTCTCAACCTTTTTAGCATGAAAAGACTTAATCTTTATGCATATAATACAAAAGAGATTGACTTTATTCATAAACTAGTCATTTAGGCTCTACAAAACATGTTTAAAACTCTTTAAAAACGTTTTGAAAACTAGGAGGGGGATTAGCAGAGATGATACTCACCTGGGGTTGTAGGAAAATGTGTTAGAAGCAAGGTTAAAAAATATCTCCACTCCAAAAGCCAAGAATCACCCAAAAATTCACTTGAAAGACTTCAATCTTCTCCAAGAAATCAAAATAGGGTTTAGGAGAGTTTTGGTGGCTATTAGGGTTCTTAGAAAAACTAAGAAAATGTGAAAATACTCATATATATATCAGGGGAAAACGGATATGGGTTTAGAAATCTAAAACCAACTCAAAACAGGAGAAAAACAAACTACAGGTATCGCGGTCGACCGCGGCGATCGATCGTGGCTATCGACCACGACGGTCGACCGGACCAGACATTTCCAATTTCTCATATGTTTGGCCATTTGTTCATGTTTCAACTCTTCTCTCTTTCATGTATGAACTCGTTCATACTCAAAACACATGGTATTATACTCATATACCATTAAATAATATTTATCATACTAAATATCCACATATCATAATTTATCATAGATTAATTATATTATTCATAAATTATTAGGGTTTTACACCACATGTGTAGTGGGATTGGATGCACGTAGGGGATTTGTAAACAACCAGTTATCCGATGATAGGAACGTTGACTCTGTGTGAGATGTAGACCACTGAGCTTTAGGTTGGTTAGTATTTGACCATGTTTTTGTATTCACATAGTTGTATGTTACCATTAGATTTCTAGTTGCATGTATCATTATCTTTCTTATTAGTATTATTATTGCTATAGCATGGGTCGTTAGACCGTTTTATTTGTTCATGTGAGATCTTGTTGTGTGCCATGCACGCTGACGTACACCTATTTTCTCTGCTGTACGTCAGATTTAGGAGACGGACAACCTCAGTTAGGAATCGTACATGAGCCAGATGATTCTTAGTAGGGCTACCTTGCAGAAGGAGTAGAAGATCCAGTTGAAGCGTAGTGATGTTCTTCCGTAGTAGTAGTTGGACATTAGAACTCTTTTACCATACTTTTCTTTTATTGATGATGGATTTAGTATTTTATCAGTATTTTCTTTTATTATGAACTATGTATTTTTATTCCTAGTTGGACCGTTTTGTAATAAGGGTATGTTTGACCCATATTTTTATGTCTGGGATGATTTACCATGGATGATATGTTTATTTCTTATTCTGGTGTCTTTATATTCTTTCTATGTGATCGGGGACCTATGATTGAATTTATATATTTGACGCTTAGCGTATTGGATTGAGAAGAAAAGAAAAAAAAATGATAGTATATTTTTTTTTCTCAATCTAATATGTCGCGGGCTTGTTCACGTTCTGATTCCCGGATATTTGGGAAGCGGGGCGTGACACTGAGTATGAAGACAGTGGGTTCTTCGAGTGAGGTCGCTGTGCTTCCACCGATCAAATCAGGTAAAATCCACGTAGAACAGACTTTTGAACTGCTAATTGTAGTTTGGTTCTTCGAGAAGATGAACAATCGCTCCTTCAAATACCCAGTGTGGTTCTTTTGAGATGAACTTTGTCAAGTGGGCGAGACTTGCTTGATGAAGGAAGTCTGTCTATTTTGACGAAGTTCGTATGTCGAACGATGCTTGTCTAATTGACGAGGTTCATCTGTTCGACGAGACTCGTTTGGTTGACGAGGTTTGCCCATTCGATGAAGTTCATCTTCTTGATGAGGTTCGTGTGATGGGCAAAGCTCGCAACATTTCTTAGGTGAGGCTCGTCTTGTATCCTAGTTTGGCTCGTTTGAGATAACTTCATCATTTTGCTCATTGCAACTGTTCATCCACCTGTTCCTGTTTCTTCGCATGGTGATATTGGTTCAGATGCAACCCCAACCAAAGTGGATTAGTCTCGTTACCATATTCTTGAGAGTCTCTCAATCTTTCAGAATCGAAACCAGGAAGTTCTTTAGCAACTTGCTGGGTTTTCGAATGAAACCCTAAGGAAGTATTCCAGGTCCAATCTTGCTTGCCTCTTCAACATGCTAAGGATATCCAAGCATGCAAACCTTCATCTTGGGCCCCAGAATATGTGGCAGTTTTATAGACCCACTGAAACGCTTATCCTTCTTAGGGTCATAGTTCTTCAGCTGAGTCTAAAGTTCAATTGTTTCGGTAAACTTGCATTTATCCAAGTTGAAAGTAGGGAATGGTGAAGATTTTTTGCCAAGAAATAGGAGATGGAATTTTAACAATAAGAAGCTGAAGAATTGGTGGAGGAGAGGCTTGGTATAACCGTGAGAAACCTAGAGATGTTTTACAATGATAAGTTGCACAAGAAGGTGTTAGAAGAAACTGAAGTGGAGCATCGAAGGTCATTGGACGAACTTGTGGATGAACTTCGTCATGTAGTTCATTTTATCTGAGTTCAATCCATGCAATTTGACTTTTGTTGCTAAAGCTTCAATCATCGTATAAATAAAATTGATGTTTTATCCATTGATTATTTTATTCTTTTGTGCAGTTAATAATCGTAACTTAGGATTTTAGCAAACCCTCAACTATCAAAGACTTGATGTATCTTCACCAACTGCCATTTAAGTTGGACTAGCCATGCTTTTACTCTTAGCATGGTAAGTTGTCGAGGAGTTTCCCATAGGCTTAATGCTAAGATTTCTTCTTTATCCTTAGCCATTTAAGTTGTTGGATTAAGAATTGAGTGTGATTACAATGGTTACGCCGTAAGCAGGTTTGGTTGTGTTGTTCAACGTAATAGCTCAACCTAAGGATTTGAAAGCGAGTCTCATCGTATGGTAGGCCTATAATTTTAAGAAGTGGTCATTTGTAGGAATGATTGATGCAATATGATGACATCATTAATGCAATAACAATCTCAAATTTGAATAGTGACTCATCGCTTGGTAGCTCACAATTTAGAAATAAGGGGGTAGATAGGGGCGCCATCACTTCGTAGGCCACTATCAAAAAACATCGTCATTTGCAGGAATAATGATGTGAGAATAATCAAGTTGTTTAGTAACATAGGAGTACAATGACTGTGATTCGAATAGAGGCACGTCACATGGTGGGCCACTATATTAAACAACATTATTTGCAGGAATGATGGTGTGGAAAGAATCAAGTCGTTCAATAACATGGGAGTATAACGATAATAATTGGAATAGAGGCACATAACATAGTAGGCCACTATATTGAACAACGTCATTTGTAGGATTAGCAGTTTGGAAATAATCAAGTAGTTCAGTGATATAGGAGTATAATGAGTTTAATTGGAATAGAGGCACATCACATAGTAGGCCACTATCTTTGATGCGTTTTAGGAGATAGAGTGTAATCATCGTGAATTTTTAATACTAATTAAAATAATTTTTTGGTACCTTAAAATATTTAATTATTATTTTTAAAAGAGTATTTGTATTTTTCTTAATTTTCTAGAATTTTCTACAATTTAAAAGTCCAAATTTTATATTTATTTAAATGATTTTGATATTTATAAATTAACTTAGTGTAGTAAAAATTTCTAGAATTAATTTGTTGTATTATCGATACTATTACATATCATTTTAAATAATACATTGCATTTTTATTACTATTACGTATTATTTTGTATAATATAGTGTATTATTATTAATATTACGTATTATTTGTATAATTTGTTGTATTATTACTACTATTGTGTATTATCTATTGTATTAGTATAACTAGTATGTTTTATTTTGTAGATAATTTTTCCATAATTATTGGATTTAAAATATAATTAATTATATTTTTATCAATTACTTTCATTTAAATATCTAAACCCTAACCCTAATTACATAATTATATATATCACCTCTTTCTCCTCTCCTATTCACGTTTTCATGCCGCCCCACCTTTCTCTCTCTCTCCTCTCTTGTTCTCTCTCTTCTAGCCCAGCCATCAACCTCACCGCCGAGCTCACCTCCATCGTCCCCTGCAGCCCCTCCGTCGTCGCTCATGACCAGCAACGACGCCTTAACCAGTGTCAACAACCCCTCTAGCTCCACCGACAGCGCCATCCTCCTCCTCAGATCCTTGCCACCAACCAGCATCTCCATCGCACGCCACCTGTTTGACCATATGTCAATGCACATTCAGTTGTAGAACTACCAGTGAGCCCATCGGAGTCCACCGAGACACTCCAACAACATTCTCGTAGGCAAGATCCCTATTCCCGATTATCTATTCATTAAAATATTATATTTGTCGTAGATTATTTATGTGCAAGATTATGTTTCTCGTTTAGTTTCGTGTCAATTATTGTGTTATTGTAAATTAATTATGTGCAAGATTCTGTTTCTCGTTTAGTTTCGTCTAGTCATTCAATTTCTATATCTGTTATAAGTTAATTAATTAGATCAGACTATAATATGATTAGTTGTAGAGTATATATTGTGATTACCTGCATAGATTGTTTGACCTGAATGACTATGGAAACTTGTTGTTTTATCACTTAGGTGTTATGCAAGAGGAGATACTATACATGAAGACGACTCCTGTTAAAAGTATGATTTATAAGCGTGCTTCAAAGAATGACTATACTCACTTCACATCGATATACCGATGTGAGGAGTCCGAGTTCCCCTGATATTGATATCCCAGTATGAGGTTTCTTTTACTATTACTAATATAGCATTGACTGGATGATGCACTCTTGATCGGACGTGTTATGAGTCACGGTTATTTTCATAGTTTTACAGAAATCATTCCACGGTAACTACGCGGCTAATGTACAATATTTCATGTACGGTAACTTAAATTAATCTCACAAACATGAGGTTTATAAATAGGAATTAGATAGAGAATATAGCATGTATATAAACGGGCATATGCGCTTTCCTGTTATCGTTATTGTGATATCGTGAGTTTTATATACATGGGCTAGAGGGCTAATACTTGACTTAAAGGCGGCCCCCGGACAGGTTTATGGGGACCCGATTATATATATAAAAATATTCTTCTCCAATTTAAAGAACATGTAAAATATGTATAATATGCTTGTGTGTCATTTGATGACTTTGTTAGTTTTGTTGAGATGTTGACCAGTGAGTTGTGATAGGGTGGTTAGTAGTATGACATCATCACTTGGACGATTATGGATTCTCCTGACTGTTATTCCCTAGTAGCGGATTGTATCTAGCTTGTTCGTATTCCAGTTGCATGCCTCTATCGTTGTTACTATTATCACATGTTTCTATTTCTGTTACCGCATTGGTCACGCTTCTATTATCATTGCTACTGTTACATCTGTTATTGCCTTGGTCGTTCGACCATTCTTTTCTCCATTGTGGGATCTTTTCGTGTTCCGTGCATGTTGACGTAAACCTGTTATCTCTGGTGTATGTCAGATTTAGAGGATGGACAGGTCCAACTTAGAGATGTGCCAGAGTCAAGATATTCTCAGAAGGAGTGCTTTGCAGACAGAGTTGAAGAATAGGCCAATGCTCAGTTATCTTTTCTTAGTTGATGGTCCTAGTTGCTTTTGTAGTACTTTTCTTTCCCATTGAACAATGTATTTTATATTCCTTCAGTATTTCAGTTGGATAGTTTGTATAAGGGCATGTTTGATCTAAACTTTATGTCTCGGATGTTATCCCATTTGTGATATGACATTTCTTTATTCTGAGTTGTTTATTATATTCTTTCTAATTATGATCAGGGACTTATGCCTTCGCATTGCATATTGCTTAACGCTTAGCATATTAGGTTAAGAAAATATATTTATTTTTATTTATTCTCCTCAATCTAATACGTCGTGGGCTTGTTCGCGTCCTATATCCCCGGTATTTTGTGAAACGGAGCGTGATGGGTTTTTTTGGTAGCTGATGCTGGTCACGCTCCTGAGTTCGTATAGTTAGCACTTATTCTATCATACTTCATCCATAAGTCTATAGTTAGCCCTTATTCTATCATCTAGACAAGTTATGTTTTAGTCCCTACCTAATCACTTTTTGACTCCGAAACTTTCCACTGTTTCTTGTCTCGTCATTTCCGACCACATTCTCTTCCTATAGCTTCTTTTTCCTCGTGCCGATCATTATTTTATATGTTATTATTTTTACACTATATTTTCTTTCATTTGACTTATATATCGTTGATTGTATAAATTTCTGTATTATTTATTATATTATTTTATGTATCACACACAGTGTTATATTGTATGTTTTCATAATAAAAATATATTATTACTTATATATTTTTAATTGTTCAAATCATATCATTAAGTGTTTTGCATTACTCTAGGCTCTACATATACATTACATAGCATATCTGATATTCAGATTATTTTATTGTATTTAAAATATACTTTTGCATATCTATATTGTGTATGTGTGCGTTTTCTGTCATACCATCTATCTTTTACTTATGTTCTAAATTATTATATATTGTTCGTATTTCGTGATATCCTTTAATAAGTTCATGATTTTAATATTCTACATATGCACTATATTATTATCCTTTACATTTTTAGTATATAGTTTTTATCAATAAGTTGTCTTATTAGATTATTTTATTATGTTCTTATTGGTTTTGTTATTTCTAAGAGTCATGTATTTCTATTTTGATATTCAAGCATTTATTCACATTGTTAGATTTGGAGATAAGTTATTAATTATCTATGTTTTATTACATTATCTTTTATCATTAATTATTATCCTTTTATAATCAATATAAAAATAATTCTAAATATCGTTTGTGAGTATGTATAGTAATTACTCATTGGTTGTTTGTAGTACGTGCGTATTTGTTGTTGTTGCTTTATTTTTGATATGTAATATTTTGTCATTTGGGCAATATTCATTGTATACACATATTATTTTTAGTGTTATTTTATAGAATTTTTTTTAGATTTTTATGTCCTTTTGTGTCATTGTTTGTTATTATTTTCTATTCATTATTTACATTTACTTGTGTCATGTTTTACTTTTTATTCTTTATACTTACTATTCACATTCTTTATAGTGTGTTCCCGTAGATTATTATATTTACGATGTATATTTTTATAGTCTTTTATCAACTTCGTCTAATGATGTTATGTTTTATGTATTACCAGTGTTTGTTTTTACTATACGAAACTATGCTCTTCTTATGTTTTTATTTGCATATATACCTATTTTACCTTCCATAGTTTTTGTTTTTATGTATGATATGTCTTTATCTAGTAGTATGTTTGTGAGTGTCAGTATTGTTAGTAAGCATTTATGATTCCGTGTATTCTACAATTTTTGTATGTATTAATTTATTTTGATTTTTATACTGTCAATTTGTTCGTTACTTATTTGAATACATTGAGTCTTTCAATTATGTTTTCTTTGTCAGATTTGTATTTTTCATTATTTTAACTTGTATTGTTTTACATTATGTTACTCTTATGTTTTGTTTTTCTTATTTTTGTTTTTTCATAGATCATTTTATATCAATATTGTCTTATTCTTATGTTTTTTTTCTTTGAATAGGTGTTGTTAATTTTCACTGTGAGTGTGTGGTGTTATGACTTTATAGTTTGTGTATATTATTAAAGGTTGTTACAATGTGCATGTTTGTTTAGCTTTGATTTTTGTGTTTTTACATATTGTATTTTGGTTACGTATTTAGTCGTAATATTTTTGTAGTTGATGTGTCTTATATTTAATGCAGTGTATTCTTACCCATTTTTCTTTTCACGTCTTAACTTGTGTATTACTATACTTATTGTGATTCAATATTTATTATGTTTTTGTTATAATTTTTGTTTGTGGTTATGTTATCGTGTAGTTATTTTTATTTTGTGTTGCATTTGTTTTATTAATTCATTGTAGTAGTGTACATGCATTTATACATGTTTGTGGTCACATTTTACTTTTCATGTATGTGTTTTGTTATCATTACTGTTTGGTTATTTATCAAGTTATATGTTTTTCTTGTATATCTTTTTACGTGATTTTTAATTTTATTAATTTATTATGTTATTTGTGTTATTTGGGTTATATTGTTTATTGGTTAACATAGTTATTTCTTTTACGTTTCATCAGTAGTTTCATAGTTTATTTAGGATGTGAAATGAGTGTTATAAGTTTATATAGCTTAGATGCAGGTGTTGCACATTGTAGATATTTTGTTGTGTTTATTAGTTGTTTTTCTTTTGTTAGGTTGTGTATATTTTACTTTAGTATTGTATTTTATTGTCTATTCATTAATTATTTCAATTGCTGTATTTATCAATTTTTCATATACACAAGTCTCTGTATTACTGTTTTAGTTAACTGTTATGTCCATATTTGATTGTTGTTTTGGAAATTATTACATGACAGTTTATATGTTGTATTATGTTTATTCCTTATGTATATTGTTTATAGTTTTTGTGTCATAATTGGTTATTCTAATGGGTATAATGATATAATGGTTATTGGTATATTTTTATATTTTCTTCATTGCGTAAACGTTATGAGTACATAATTACATGATTGTTACATATATTTTTATGTCTATTATCAACGTCCATTATTGATAAGCTTTTACTTCCTATTATCAGCTATTATATGTATTATTTTTACTTTAAAGATTACTATATGATATCGTGCATATCTTATTTTAATTCTGAGGACGAAATTTGTTTTAAGGGGATAGGATGTAATGACCGTGAATTTTTATACTAGTTAAAAAAATTTCGTATATTAAAATAGTTAATTACTATTTTAAAAGAGTATTTGTATTTTTCTCGATTGTCTAGAATTTTCTACGATTTAAAAGTCAAAATTTTATATTTATTTAAATGATTTTGATATTTATAAATTAACATAGTGCAGTAAAAATTTCTGGAATTAATCCGTTGTGTTATCGATACTATTACGTATCATTTTAAATAATACATTGTATTATTATTACTATTATGTATTTTTTGTATAATATAGTGTATTATTATTAATAAAACTTATTATTTATATAATTTGTTATATTATTACTACTATTGTGTATTATATGTTATATTAGTATAACTGATGCGTTTTATTTTGTAGATAATTGTCCTATAATTATTTGATTTAAAATGTAATTAATTATTTTCGTCTAAATATCTAAACCCTAACCCTAATAACAAAATTATATATATCACCTCTTTCTCCTCACCTATTCACGTTTTCACGCCGCCCCATCTTTCTCTCTCTCCTCTCTCGTTCTCTCTCTTATTACCTCGCCATCAACCCCACCGTCGAGCTTACCTCCATCGACCCTTACAGCCCCTCCGTCGCTATTCATGACCAGTAGCGACGCCTTAACCACCACCGCCAGCTCCTCCAGCTCCGTCGGCAGCACTGTCCTCCTCCTCAGATCCTCGGCGCCAACCAGCACCTCCATCGCACGCTACCTGTTCGACCATATGTCAATGCACATTTAGTTGCAGAACCGCTAGCGAGCCCATCGGAGTCCACCGAGACACTCCAACAACATTCTCGTAGGCAAGATCCCTTTTCTCGGTTATCTATTTATTACAATATTATATTTGTCGTAGATTATTTATGTGCAAGATTCTGTTTCTTGTTTAGTTTCGTTTCAATATTGTGTCATCGTAAATTAATTATGTGTAAGATCCCATTACTTATTGACTCATCATTTAATTTCTAGATCTGTTATGAGTTAATTAACTAGATTAGACTGTAATATGATTAGTTGTAGAGTATATATTATGATTAGCATCATGGATTATTTGACCCGATTGACTATGGAAACTTATTATTTTATCACTTAGTTATTATCCAATAGGTGAGATTGTACATGAAAACGACTCCTGTTAAAAGTATGATTTATAAGCGTGCTTCAAAGCATGGTTATACTCACTCGACATCGATGAGTCAATAAGTAATGGATCTCCTGACCGTTATACCCTAGTAGCGGATTATATCTAGCTTATTCGTATTCCAGTTGCATGCCTCTATCGTTGTTACTATCATCACATGTTTCAATTTTTGTTACCGCATTGGTCATACTTCTATTATCATTGCTACTGTTACATCTGTTATTGCCTTGGTCGTTCGACCGTTCTTTTCTCCATTGTGGGATCTTTTCGTGTTCCATGCACGTTGACGTACACCTGTTTTCTCTGGTGTAGGTCAGATTTAGAGGATGGACAGGTCCAGCTTGGAGATGTACCAGAGTCAAGATATTATCAGAAGGAGTGCTTTGCAGACAGAGTTAAAGAATAGGCCAAAGCTCAGTTATATTTTCTTAGTTGATGGTCCTAGTTACTTTTGTAGTACTTTTCTTTCCCGTTGAACAATGTTTTTATATTCCTTTAGTATTTCAGTTGGATAGTTTGTATAAGGGCATGTTTGACCTACTCGGATGTTATCTCATTTGTGATATGACATTTCTTTATTCTGAGTTGTTTATTATATTCTCTCTAATTATGATCGGGGACTTGTGCCTTCGCATTGCATATTGCTTGACGCTTAGCATATTAGGTTGAAAAAACATATTTATTTTTATTTATTCTCCTCAATCTAATACATCATGGGCTTGTTCGCATCCTAATTCCCCGGTATTTTAGGAAGCGGAGCGTGATAGGTTTTTTTGGTAGCCCATGCTGATCACGGTCCCGAGTTCGTATAGTTAGCACTTATTCTACCATACTTCATCTGTAAGTCTATAGTTAGCCCTTATTCTATCATCTAGACAAGTTATGTTTTAGTCCCTATCTAATCACTTTTTGACTCCGGAACTTTCCACTATTTCTTGTCTCGTTAGTTTCGACCACACTCTCTTCCTATAGCTTCTCTTTCCTCGTGCCGGCCATTATTTTATATGTTATTATTTTTACACTGTATTTTCTTTCATTTGACTTATATATCGTTGATTGTATAAATTTATGTATTATTTATTATATTATTTTATATATCACACATAGTGTTATATTGTATGTTTTCATAATAAAAATATATTATTACTTATATATTTTTAATTATTCAAATCATTTCATTAAGTGTTTTGCATTACTCTAGACTCTACATATACATTACATAGCATATCTGATATTCACTTTTTAGTTGCATATCAATATCATGGCATGAGGTTTCCTTGACTATCGATATCCCGGCATGAGGCTTCCTTGACTATTACTAATATAGCATTGACTACATAATGCACTCTTGATCAGACGTGTTATGGGTCACGGTTATTTTCATAATATTACAAAAATCATTCCACGGTAACTCCGTGGCTTGTGCACAATATTTCATGTACGATGACTTAAATTAATCTGACAAACATAGGGTTTATAAAGGAGAATTGGACGGAGAATATGTCATGTATATAAATTGGCATATGCGCTTTCCTGTTATCATTATCGTGATATCGTGAGTTTTATATACATGGGCTAGAGGGCCAATACTTGACTTAAAGGCGGCCCCCGAACAGGTTTACGGGGATCCGACTATATATATATATATATAAATATTCTTCTCCAATTAAAATAACATATAAAATATGTGTAATATGCTTGTGTGAAATATGAATAACTTTGTTAGTTTTGTTGAGATGTGGACCAGTGAGTTGTGATAGGATGGCTAGTAGTATGACATCATCACTTGGATGATTACGGATTCTCCTAACCGTTATACCCTAGTAGCGGATTGTATCTAGCTTGTTAGTATTCCAGTTGCATGCCTCTATCGTTGTTACTATCATCACATGTTTCTATTTCTGTTACCGCATTAGTCACGCTTCTATTATCGTTGCTACTGTTACATCTGTTATTGCCTTGGTCGTTCGATCGTTCTTTTCTCCATTGTGGGATCTTTTCGTGTTCCATGCATGCTGACGTACACCTGTTTTCTCTAGTGTATGTCAGATTTAGAGGACGGACAGGTCCAGCTTGGAGATGTGCTAGAGTCAAGATATTCTCAGAAAGAGTGCTTTGCAGACAGAGTTAAAGAATAGGCCAAAGCTCAGTTATCTTTTCTTAGTTGATGGTCCTAGTTGCTTTTGTAGTACTTTTCTTTCCCATTGAAAAATATATTTTATATTCCTTTAGTATTTCAGTTGGATAGTTTGTATAAGGGCATGTTTAACCTAAACTTTATGTTCGGATGTTATCCCATTTGTGATATGACATTTCTTTATTCTGATTTGTTTATTATATTCTTTCTAATTATGATCTGGGACCTGTGCCTTCGCATTGCATATTGCTTAACGCTTAGCATATTAGGTTGAGAAAACATATTTATTTTTATTTATTCCCCTCAATCTAATACGTAGTGTGATTATTCGCGTCCTAATTCCCCGGTATTTTGGGAAGCGGAGCGTGACAGGTTTTTTTAGTAGCCCATGCTGGTCACGGTCCCGAGTTCGTATAGTTAGCACTTATTGTATCATACTTCATCCGTAAGTTTATAGTTAGCCCTTATTCTATCATCTAGACAAGTTATGTTTTAGTCCCTACCTAATCACTTTTTGGCTCCGGAACTTTCCACTATTTCTTGTCTCGTCATTTCCGACCATACTCTCTTCCTATATCTTCTCTTTCCGACCACAATCTAATACGTCCGGAACTTTTTTCGTTACTTATTTGAATGCATTGAGTCTTTCAATTATGTTTTCTTTGTCAGATTTATATTTTATATTATTTTAACTTGTATTGTTTTACATTATGTTACTCTTCTGTTTTGTTTTTTCGTAGATCATATTATATCAATATTATTTTATTCATATGTTTTTTATTTGAATAGGTGTTGTTATTTTTTGGTGTGAGTGTGTGGTGTTATGACTTTATAGTTTCTGTATAGGGTTATTAAAGGTTGTTACAATGTGTGTTTGTTTAACTTTGATTTTTATGTTTTTACATATTGTATTTTGTAGATGTTGTGTCTTATATTTTATTCAGTGTATTCTTACCCATTTTTCTTTTCACTTCTCAAATTGTTTATTGCTAAACTTATTGTGATTCAGTATTTATTATGTTTTTGTTATAATTTTTGTTTGTGGTCACGTTATAGTGTAGTTATTTTTATTTTATGTTGTATTTGTTTTATTAATTCTACGTAGTGCACATGTATTTATACAAGTTTGTAGTCACATTTTACTTTTCAAGTACGTATTTTGTTATCCTTACTGTTTGGTTATTTATCAAGTTATATGTTTTTCTTGTATGTCTTTTCACGTTGTCTTTAATTTTATTAATTTATTAGTTTATTTGTATTATTTGGGTTATATTATTTATTTGTTAACATAGTTATTTCTTTTACGTTTCATCAATAGTTTCATAGTTTATTTTAGGATGTGAAATGAGTGTTATAAGTTTATACAGCTTAGATGTAGGTGTTGCACATTGTAGAAATTTTGTTGTGTTTATTAGTTGTTTTTTTTGTTAGGTTGTATATATTTTACTTTAATAATGTTTTTTATTGTCTATTCATTAATTATTTCAATTGTTGTATTTATTAATTTTCATATACACAAGTCTTTGTATTACTGTTTTAGTTATCTATTATGTCCATATTTGATTGTTGTTTTGGAAATTTTTACATGGCAGTTCATATGTTGTATTATGTTTATTCTTTATGTATATTGGGTTTATAGTTTTTGTATCATATTTGGTTATTCTAATGGGTATAATGATTTAATGGTTATTGGTATATTTTGATATTGTGTTCATTGTGTAAATGATATGAATGCATAATTACATGATTATTGCATATATTTTTATATCTTTTATCTACGTCCATTATTGATATGCTTTTACTTTCTATTATAACCTATTTTATATATTATTTTTGCTTTACAGATTACTATATGATATCGTGCATATCTTATTTTAATTCTAAGGGTGGAATTTGTTTTAAGGGGGGTAGGATGTAATGACCGAGAATTTTTTATTCTAGTTAAACTAATTTTCTGGTATTTTAAATATTTAATTATTATTTTTAAAATATTATTTATATTTTTCTTGATTTTCTAGTACTTTCTATAATTTAAAAGTCCAAAATTTATATTTATTTAAATGATTTTGATATTTGTAAATTAACATAGTGCAGTAAAAATTTCTAGAATTAATCCGTTGTGTTATCGATACTATTACGTATCATTTTAAATAATATTCTGTATTATTATTACTATTACGTATTATTTCATATAATATAGTGTATTATTATTAATATTACGTATTATTTGTGCAATTTGTTATTTATTTCTACTATTGTGTATTATCTGTTGTATTAGTATAACTCGTACGTTTTATTTTGTAGATAATTTTCCCATAATTATTGGATTTAATATATAATTAATTATATTTTTATCAATTATTTTCGTTTAAATATCTAAACCCTAACCCTAATTACATAATTATATATATCACCTCTTTCTCCTCTCCTATTCCCGTTTTCACGCCGCCCCACCTTTCTCTCTCTCCTCTCTCGTTCTCTCTCTTGATTACATAATTATATATATCTAAACCCTAACCCTAATTACAAAATTATATATATCCTAACCCTAACCCTAGCGCCGAGCTTACCTCCATCATCCCCTACAGCCCCTCCGTCACTACTGTTTTCGTGAAAAGCTGCTGTTTTCATTAATTCGGTATCTGTTACAACTTCAGGCGTTACAACAGAGTTAAAAAAATGAAAACAAAAGGGGTACAACTCTTCTGAAAATAAACACGAGGTCCCGGTTTGGTACGGTCTCGCTTGCGTGGGTTGTTGGCCTGTGACGGGGATGTTGATATCCGTGGACCGCCGACTCTTCAAGATCCTTTCCGGGAAAATCCGGCAGAGTTTCGTCTATCCGCGTAGGATATAGAAACAGAACCTCGTCGATCCGCGTAAGATCTAGAGGTTATAAGCGTATATCTCGGCTAAAACGAGATAATA
>BQKN01064348.1:286122-300823 GCA_022839385.1 Asparagus kiusianus | reverse complement strand
AAGATCTAGAGGTTATAAGCGTATATCTCGGCTAAAACGAGATAATAGCTCTTCTTAGTGTCACCGCTAAGGAGCAACACTAAGGAAAGGGGGGTGAATGACGGTGGAGACTCCTCGATCCGGCAGGGCTTCGCCGCTTCCAAACTCCGAAATTTCAGATCTCGAGGATAATCCCAAGACCAGAAATTCTTCTCCCAAAACCAAGGCTAAATAAGAGCAAAATCAAGAGCCCTTGTAAATGGAGGGCTAAGGGGGCTATTTATAGCCAAATGAGAGGGCCTAGGGGCCATATGGACACCCCAAGGCCGGGACACCCCCATAGGGGTGTCTCGAGCCTGCCGAGACCTGCTTGGGTGTCCCCGGTTCAGCCCGGGGTCGTGCCGTTGTTCCGCCGCTGTCCCGCTGTTGACTTTTCGTCCGAACTCGGATTTGAGTGATTTCGGATGCGTTGGAATCGTGACGGCGAGCTCTGTGGGCCCCGATGGTTGGATTATCCGTGGGGTGATCGGGGCACAGCGGGCGTTGGTCCAATTGCGGTGATCACGGGGTTTTCGGTCAACCCGTATCCTCGTGATTCTGACGTTCTGTCGGCTCACGTAATCCGTCGGTTTGCTTTAGTCGCTCACCGGTGTCATTTGAACTTTTGTGAACTGGATAACGATGCCCAATCGTCGATCGTTAACACCGAGCTATGAGTGGGGACCTATCGGCAATTTTCGATGCCTACAACTACTCATGACCAGCAGCGACACTTTAACCAGTGCTGCCAACTCCTCTAGCTCCATCGACAGCGTCGTCCTCCTCCTCAGATCCTCGCTGCCAACCAACGCCCCATCGGATGCCACTTGTTCGACGATATGTCAACGCACATTCAGTTATAGAACTGCCAGCGAGCTAGTCAGAGTCCACCAAGACACTCCAACGACATTCTCGTAGGCAAGATCCCTATTCCCGGTTATCTATTCATTACAATATTATATTTATCGTAGATTATTTATGTGCAAGATTCTGTTTCTCGTTTAGTTTCGTGTCAATATTGTGTTTTTGTAAATTAATTATGTGCAAGATACCATTACTTATTGACTCATCATTCAATTTCTAGATCTATTATGAGTTAATTAATTAGATTAGACAGTAATATGATTACTTGTAGAGAATATATTATGATTACCTGCATGGATTGTTTGACATGAATGACTATGAAAACTTGTTGTTTTATCACTTAATTGTTATCCAATAGGATAGACTATACATGAAGACGATTCCTGTTAAAAGTATAATTTATAAGCGTTCTTCAAAGCATGACTGTACTCAATCGACATCGATATCCCGATGTGAGAAGTCCCGAGTTCCCATGATATCGATATCCCGGTATGAGGTTTCCTTGACTATTATGATTATAGGATTGACTAGACGATGCACTCTTGATTAGATGTGTTATGGATCACGATTATTTTAATAGTTTTACAAAAGTCGTTCCACGGTAACTCCGTGGCTAGTGCATAATATTTTATGTATGATCACTTAAATTAATCTAACAAACATAGGGTTTATAAACGGGAATTGGACGGAGAATATAGTATGTATATGAACGGGCATATGCGCTTTCTTGTTATCGTTATCGTGATATCGTGAAAATACTTGGCTTGAAGGCGACCCCTGGACATGTTTACAGGGACTCGGTTATATATATGTAAATATTCTTCTCCAATTCAAATAACATGTAAAATATGTATTATATGCTTGTGTGTCCTCTGGAAGACTTTGTTAGTTTTGTAAGATGTGGACCAGTGAGTTATGATAGGATGGCTAGTAGTATGACATTGTCACTTGGATGATTATGGATTCTCCTGACTGATATACCCTAGTAGTAGATTGTATCTAGCTTGTTATTATTCTAGTTGCATGCCTCTATCGTTGTTACTGTCATCACATATTTCTATTTCTGTTATTGTATTGGTCACACTTCTAATATCATTACAGCTATTGCATCTGTTATTGCCCTGGTTGTTTGACCGTTCTTTTCTCCATTGTGGGATCTTGCCGTGTGCCATGTACGCTGATGTACACCTATTTTCTCTGGTGTACGTCATAATTAGAGGACGGACGGGTCCATCTTGGAGATGTTCCAGAGTTAGGATATTCTCAGCAAGTGTGCCTTGCAGACAAAGTTGAAGAATAGTCTGAAGCTCAGTTATCTTTTCTTAGTTGATGGTCCTAATTGCTTTTCTAGTACTTTTCTTTCCCATTGAACGATGTATTTTATATTCCTTTAGTATTTTAGTTGGATAGTTTGTACAAGGGCATGTTTGACCCAAACTTTATGTTCCGGATTGTGATGCCCCTAGTTTCAACAAAGCTGCAGTCCAAGGTAAAACTAAGAATGTCAAACTTGTCACACACTACACTGTGTAATAACACGTTTCACCATCATCATTACTATCTATCTAGTGGAATCAACAACAGGTGTAAGTGTAGAACATGTAATAGAGAATATACAAAAGGAGTACTAAACAACAGATATTCAGAAAAATAATCATTTCTACTGATATAAATGGATAAGTCTCTAAAAAGGAAACATCTGATCTGAATACAAATGTCTCGACATAAGAAATCAACTAAAGTGATATTAAGGCACATTGCCTTTACAAAACTAGAATAAATACTCAAATGTTTTATAAATACATGCACTGTGGAGTTCTGACATAAACTACTAGAAGAAACTATAAATAATAACTAGAGTGACTCCATCAAGCTACGGCTCTCTGTGCACCTGGCTCGTTACCTAAAAGTGGGGAAACAATGAGCGTCAAAGCTCTATATCGAGTAACATCTCAACCAACCCTAAGGGAAAAAGGGCTAGAAGGATAAGAAAATATCTGATAATACATATAGATTGCCAAAAATTGACTGTGAAAATAAAATAGAGGTTTGATATTTAGAAATTTACAACACAAGCATAGGTACGTCTCCCTTAACTCAAATTGTAAATAGCTAAATATAAAATCCAAAGCTATAAAGTGGAGCAATAACTCCATCTCCAACTAAAATATCAATGACCTGTCATATGTCAAATATATACTCAACTCGTGGTTTGAAATGAGTAAATATCCAAAATATGATCTGCAATAGCTTAAAGTCCAACATGAGGACTATAATGGATTATAGTCTAACACGAGGACTTTGATGATTATAGTCCAACACGAGGACTTTAATAACTTATAGTCCAACATGAGAACTTTGATAGTTTATAGTCCAACACGAAGACTTGATAGCTTATAGTCCTACACGAGGACTGTAACAAGCAAATAGTGTCAGAAATCACATATATACCATTCACCCTTATGCCCCAGTGAATAAATCTAAAACTCATGTCTATAATTAACTCAAGTATACAAATCTCAGTGTATATCAAACCCATATAACTGAGATATTATGCCAGCTACACAACTCGCACGTGAACAACAAAGCATGCACAAAAATAGGGATCACGGTCGACCGCGTAGTGAGCAGAAGGGTTCTTCTCATCTGCACGCCCAGCGGTCGACCACCACGGTCGACCACGCAAGAGACAAAAGCTTACTGCTTCTGCTGTGTGCATGGCGGTCGATCGCCACGGTTGACCGTACAGGTTCTGAATTTCTTCTACAGGTTCTATCACGAGGGTTTTGATTCAAAAATTTGTGTGCGATGATTATAACCACTATCAACCTTATATACATGATATATTACATCAAGAAATATGTGAGAAACACATTAGTCACTATAGGCAAAGCGAAACATAATTAAACATACGTTAAACATAATTATACACATGATATACTACATCAAGAAGGGTTCTTCTCAAATTATTTTTCTTTCAAAACTCTAGTTAGAAACAATTACAGATCCAGATCTGTATTACGAAAAATTATGAGTGATCTTTATTAGCTGAAAACTTATACTTCTTGCAACATATTATATACAGATCAATCTTTATACATAAAATAACACATTAGGCTTACAAATCATATGAAAACATCATTAGAAACGATTAGAAACATGGGTATAGAATTGGACGAGATGAAACTCGCCTAAGGGGTGATGAACTACTCTTAGGAACATTGTAAGACATTCTCCTTCGCTGGAAATCACTAGAACTCGCTCAAACTCCTCAAAATCCACCAATAAACACCCAAAAAAGATCTAGCGTTTGCAAGAGGGAGGGAGGAGGTTTCAAGGGTTTTTCTCAGATGAAGAAGAGGCTCTCACGAATTACAATAATATATATCAGTCCACAAACCCGACCCCAAAACCCAAACCAACCCGAAAAAATTAAACTGGCAAAACTCCTAGCGGTCGATAGCTATGGTCGACCGCGTCAGAGACAGTGGCCTCCTGCCACTGCTGCGCATGTGACGGTCGATCGCGCAGGTTTTCTCCTGTTTGTGCATGTTATGTGTGTGCTGGTCTTGACACTTGATCTCTCTCATATAAAATACACTTGTTCGATTCGCCGTCTCGTTCCATGCTTCAATCTGCATTCCACTATGTTGTTTTACCCCTCTATTCTTATGTTACTATGAGAATCATCTATCCTCAAACTCCTATGAGGCTCGCTAAGTTCTAAAGAGAAGATACACCCGTATCATGGGTCCCCCTTTAGGAACTTGAAGTCTCATTCAAGTTAGAACATCAACTGAGGAAACTCGCAAGCTCCTCCATCCTTTTTGTACTACCTGGCTTTGCTAGGAACCTGATATCGACGTATAACTGGAAACGACTCCTTTGTTCCTCGCCTCATCGTAGTCATCTTTCGCTCCAACATGCAACTATTTTTCTATGGCTCGTCAAGAAGTCTAATGCACAGCGACACGAACTTCTTGTTTGCATTCACTAGCTTCTTCGCTCGCATCACCATCACCAAGTTTTCCTCCCTCAGAAGAGACGCCGAACGAAATATGAACTTTTCACCATCCTTAGTGAATATGTACTTCTGAGCCCACCTTTTGTAGATTGTGTATCTATCCTACAAGTACGGATTGCCCAGTATAACCTGACAAACATCCAATGGAATGATGTCTCATGCGATCTCGTCAATATACAACTCGTGGAGTGCAAATCTGACAGTGCATTGATCAACTATACTTTATCCCGTCTCTTTATGAATGCACCATAATGGATAGGATTTCCGATGCTTGACTGTCTTCAGACCCAACTTCTGAACCAAGGCCTCGAATATCAAATTCTTTTCGCTACCTGGATGAACAATAGAATCAATCAAACTGGTCTTCACTTGCAACTTCAGCATAAAAAGCTACTCTCAGGGATCTTCATCCTCTTTCATGGCCTATTTTCCTACCATATGATTGAGACTACTGTTAGGCTCTATCATCCCAGGAACTTCCTTCGGACCCTATGCTATCACATATGTCTTCTTCTCCTCCTTTTTCTTCAATCCTTTTACTTCAGATGAGGATACTTCTCCCAGTATCGATCAGTGATATGTCCTATCTTCTCACAATGACTACAAATCAGTTCTGCTCTCCATGGATCACCCTTCTTCTCCTCCTTATGTTTGGAACCACTAGATTAACCTCCCGTCTGTTTTGCATCTCCTTTTGCCTCGTTGCTCTTCTTTTGCTTGCCCTCGATGGCAATAGCTTTCATGCTTGCCTCTACAATAGACTTGATCATGAATAGCTTCATCTCCTTCCGGATGTATTCGTTCAGACCCGCCATGTAATTCATGGAGATGGAGTATTTGTCCTTCATGACATTTAGAACCATCGCCTGCTGCTGGAACTCTATTATGTACTCTTAAACGGTCTGATTTAATCTTTGGCGCAAACCGTACCATTTGTACCAACATTCCTCAAGGAATCCCACTGGATAGAACTGCTTTCTCAGTAGCTCCTTAAACTTATTCAACGACATTGCCTTCTTCTCCTGTTTGCAGTAGGATTTTCACCACGTCGTGCCCCGAAATCTTCAAAGTCGCGAACACAATCTTCTCCTTGGATGAATATGCATAGAGAGTGAAATACATCTCCATACGCTCGATCCAATCATCAAGCTTCTCCACATTAAAACTCCTATCATAAACATGAATCTCCACCTTAAAATCAATTTTTAAGTTCTGGTAGTAATTCTTACCCCCTTGATGTGGAGCAGTCTTAAGAATCTCGGCTTCCTCATCAGAACCAGTTTTCTCGCCCTCTCCATCGGACTCTTTGAGCTTCTTCTTACCCTTCGAAGAAGATTCCTTCTTTTTTTCCTTTCCATTGATGAGACCTACGAGCTGATTGAGTGTAGAACTGATCATCTCGATCTACTTCTCCATTGCATCAAGTCTTGTTGAATTATCCCCTTCAGTCATCTTCTCCTTCCTTAATTTTTAGACTCCTTCTAATGAAATATGGATCTCATCTAGCTTCTTGTATTGCGATCGAGTAAGGACCATACACATTATGCTCTCTTCACAGGATCTGATCGTTCTGATACCATCTTGATCACTACAACAAAATACAACATTGCCGACGAAACAAAAACGTCGACAAATGTTTAAAAAACATCGGGAAAAATATTTCCCGACGCAAAATACAGCGTTACTAACGCGTCACCAAAAGTACGTCAAGGAAAGTATTTGGCGACGTAAATACACTGCGTTGCCAAAAGTACATCTTTTAGCGACGCGACAAGCGTCGGGAAAAGTACATCTTTTAGCGACGCATATAATTTTGTGTCAGCAAAAGCATGCTGAATTTTTTGATATGCGAAACGGTGTCGGGAAATCTTGCACTTTTGACGACGTACTTAACGTCGGCAAAAATACACTTTTAGCGACGCGTAATGAAGCATCGCTAAAAAACTTATCTTTGGTGACGCATGATTTGCATCGGCAAAAGTATAACTTTTAGCGACGCTCTATTCTACGTCGCTATAAGCTACACTTTTGCCGACGCAAACCATGCGTCGCGAAAGATAAGCTTTTTAACGTTGCTCCATTCTGCGTGTAAATGAAATTGATGCAACCCTACATAATGGTGCAGATAAAAATAAATTTACTGGAAACATCAGAATATGATAGTAAAATTTTCTAACCTACCTATAAAGTTCAACACGAGAACCATCGTAACTTATTTCAGAAGGAAGTGGGGTGCCCATGCCAATATTGCAAGTTCCACTATCGCAATTTTCGCAAGGAGGTGAATTTACCCACCTGTAATAACAACCAGTTTAAGATTTTAAAAAGTTGAAATTAGAATCAATGGTTAGTGTGGTTTAATAATTTAATTAAGGAAGAAGGATCAACATATTAGACCTTAAAAGTCTAATTTCCTCTAAAAAGATGATATCTTTAGAGTTTAGTTCTCCTAGCTCTTGAAAACTAGTGATATTCTGCAATGAATTACGGAACTACGAATTTGTCTAGCTAAAGGCGCTTCTTCCAATTTGATCTAGAATAAGAAGTGGGTTTGAGAGAAAAAATACAACAGCACAAGGCAATCATTATTCACTCAATGAACAATGTTGCGTATTTGGAGCAGACGAGTGTTTGGGTCTAAGTGAGAGTTGTAATTCAGTGTGAAGGTGAAAAAAGCAAAGAAATACAATACTGTAAGCAAGAACTCGGTCATGCAGATACTAGACAGAAATTTTAAAGGAAAAAATTAAAAGTCAAAATCACATAATACAAAGAACAAAAAAGTTAGAACTTTTTAAGGTTCTAGGTTCTTGGTGAAGTAAAATGATTTAGATCACCTAAAAGCTTGAACCAGTAAAGCAAATGCAGCAAGAAGGCATGATCTTTCTCTTCTTTTGAAGGTTTGAACTTTCCCTCCTGTTGAAACAGATGTGCCAATCTCACAAGTGATTAAGTCAAAGATAATATAAGAGCACGGTGCAAACTAACACAGTTTTATATTAAGTTGTCTACCATGCAAAAGCAAACTCGATAAGGTACCTAATTAAAGAAATATGACCAGTATGGTAGAAAAGAGAGTCTGAATCAGGAGATTTGCTTGAAACATAAATACTTCCTCAATTGAGCTATATAAATGCCCAGCTTCTCAATTAAATTATCAGCTACCATATACCGTCATATGGCCTCAAGCCATGTTTCTTTAGCCTGGGATCCATATTTATCTTCAAATAAAGTTACTTCTAGTGTCTTACTAGTGCACACATTAATAGTCTTACACTCTTTAGCTAGGACTAAGTTAAAAATGGATATAACAAATTGCAACTCGGTAACTAAAACATAAAATGTGCACCTTGGCCAAAGAAACCAGTGCCTTCTCCTCAACTTCATCAACAGGAACAGACTTTCGTGCAACCTCCTGGCGAACTGGGTCCTCATACTACATCCCCACAAAAATGACACCAAAAGTAAAACATAAAATTAAACAATTTAGATATTGAAACATATAATTATATAGAAACTTCAGTAAATGTCGAAGAATTACCAAGAATACTTGCTTAACATAAGGCCGCACTCTTCGTTCAAATTCCCCACTATTTTCACTTGCTCTGTATTGTTGAAAGAAAAGTGCATCCTCTTCAGCTTAAAAACATGCAACATTTATAAGTTAAAAATGCAATCATCTCATTAGTAATACATTCATGTACCTCTTCTTTATATTCAGCTCAATTGGGTGACTTATTTATTACTCCTAAAGATATCTGTTGGATTCGAAAAAGCACAGACACAAACATAGGCATGTTGATACATACAGGATACACTGAGATATCAAAACAGGTACATAGGAAAGAACGTCTATAGCTATAAGTGTCAAGTCTGCTTCGTGTATCCGAGCTGCACAACTTCATGTCGAAATGGCCATACTTTGTCCATATTCATCGATAACAACCCAAAGTTGTTTGAAATTTTTTGAGATCTAACTCTTTGCACAATCGATCCCTCCAAAAGCTGGAATTAAAAGTAAAATACTAATTTCTAAACAAGAATCTTAATAGATAACCTATTAAATCTAAAGTGTCATCAACTAAAATATTTTCCTTGTCCTTCAAATTTCTCATTATCTTAAATATCTACTTTTATGCCTACAAATTCTCACTGTGTTTGTGAAACCTTTACAAGGAGACAAAAAATGATGTGAATGTCAATGGTTTATGGAGCCTATCATTTCAATGAAGTACTTTGATAACAAAAATTCACAATGAGAATTATATCGAAGGTTTATATATTGTATCCTTTTCAATTGCATTTGTATTTGCATGTACCCAGAAGGAACTAGAAATAACACAAGATGCTAACATCCTTAGAATATGCACAACTTTAGTTTCTTAATAGGGGTTCTCTGGCTAGACCATAAGTAAGTGAATCAAATACTCTAATAAAGTAAGATGTGTATAATTAAAGAATCAACCCATGAGATGAAGTTAAAAACTTACTTGTTTCCTCAAATATTTCATAGACAATAAAAGCATATATTCAAGAATCATGACCCAATAGAAACCCTAGGGTTACAACTCAAAGCAAATGAAAACTAATAAGATACCAAAAAATTAGGGCAAATTCAGTACCTTAAAATGTTCCTGAAGCTCGATCTCACGATCCTCCTCGTTGAGCGGGAGGAGGAGAAGGAGAGGTGGCGAGATCCGACAGAGACGGCGGTGAACTTCGACGAAGGCGGCGATGAACTTCGACGGAGGCGACGATCTCCGACGATGGCGGCGGTGAGCTTCGGCGAAGGCGGCGAACTTCAGATCAAAGAAAATAAATGGGGGGAATTTTCTGATGAGAGAGAGAATGGGGGTGGGGGTTTTTTAGCTCTTCGTGAAAATAAATGGGGGGAATTTTCCCTCCTTTTTACGAGTGGGGAAATTTAGGGGGGGAGGGTGTTGGCGACGCTGATAAATGAAGAAGCGTCGTAAAAAATGTAACCTTTAGCGACGCCAAGGAGGAACGTTAGGAAAATAACACTTTTACCGACGTTAGTCTAATATGTCACGATAAATGCACACTATTAGCGACGCTAATCCCAAAACGTCGCTAAAAAGCTATACTTTTGCCGACGAAAATGAAAAAACATCGGGAAATCCATAACTTTTATCGATGCTAAGTTAAAATGTCGCTAAAAATATACACTTTTAGCGACGCTAATTATAAACGTCGGGAAATATATAATTTTTGCCGACGCTAACTAAAAGCGTCGGCAAAAACATAATTTTTGGTGACGTTTTTAACCATGCGTCGGGAATAAGCGTCGAGAAAAGTACAATTTGTTGTAGTGATACAAGTCGCCGTGCGAGCACGTTTGTGTAGGCATCGAAAATTGCCGATAGGTCCCCACTCACAGCTCGATGTTAACGATCGACGATCGAACGACGCTACCCAGTTCACAAGAGCTCAAATGACGCCGGTGAGCGACTGAAGCAAACCGACGGATTACGTGAGCCGACAAAATGTCAGAATCACGGGGATACGGATTGACCGAAAACCCCGCGACCACCGCAATTGGGCCAACGCCCGCCATGCCCCGATCACCCCACTGATAATCCAACCCTCGGGGCCTACAGAGCTCGCCGTCACAATTCCAACGCATCCGAAATCACTCAAATCCGAGTTCGGACGAAAAGTCAACGGCGAGTCAACGGCGAGTCAACGGCAGGACAACGGACTGAACCGGGACACCTGCGGACACCTCGGCAGGCTCGAAACACCCGAGGGGTGTCTTGGCAAAGCCAAGACACCCCAGGGGTGTCTCGGCCAGGCCGGGACACCCCCTAGGGGGTGTCTCCTAGGTGTCCTCTCCCCCCCTCATGAGCCTATAAATAGACCCCTAAGGCCTCCTTTGTGAGGGGCTCCTGATTTGGCACTCGATTCAAGGCTGAATTATCTTAGCCAAGGATCGTTCTGCAAGAGAGCGGCGAAGCCCTGCCGGAGTGAGGAGTCAGAGTCTGCAGGAGACCGGTGAAGCCCTGCCGGATCGAAGAGCGAGAGGTCTTCATCTTTTCCTTCATTCACCCCCTTCTGTCCTTGGTGTTGCCCTTCGCAGGCGACACTGAGAAGAGCTATTATTTCGTTTAACCGAGATATACGCTTTAAACTTCTAAGATCTCACGCGGATCGACGAAGTTCTGCTTCTATATCCCACGCGGATAGACGAAGCTCTACCGGATTTTCCCGGAAGGATCTTGAAGAGTCGGCGGTCCACGGATATCGACGTCCCCGTCACAGGCCAACAACCCACGCAAGCGAGACCGTACCAAACCGGGATCTCGTGTTTATTTTCGTTTAAGTTGTAACCCCTTTGTTTTCATTTTATACTGTTGTAACGCTCAAAGTTGTAACAGATCTCGAAAAAGAGAACATCAATGAAAACAGCAACTTTTACCGGAAACAAGCTGGCGACCACAGTGGGAGCCACCGATCACGCTGCCGAGATCGGAGTGACGCAACCGGCCTTCAAGATCCGGGTGAATGAAGAGGTCGAGTACGAGTTCGACCAGCAGAAGTTTGAAGAGTACCTCTCTTCCTCCTCCTCCAGATCCGCCTCTCCAAACGGGCGCGGGAAGACTCCATCTCCCCGAAGGGCTCGCGGGATCTCCAACTCAAAGACCCAAGATCCCGTCGCTGTTGCTACACCCGCACCAAGCAACGACCCCGTGTCGATCAGCATGGTCGGTGTTTCAACTCCAGCTCTCTTTCCCTACACAAAGGCGATGGAAGATGCAACTCCAGTTCTGTCCAAGAGGGCCCGCCACAGACGTCGTCAACACCTTGCTCGACAACTAGCCAAGGCCAGGGAGTTAAAAGATGGGGTGCGCTACACGGAAGACTTGAAGTCAAGGCAGCGACGAGAGCAGCAACTCCGGACAATCCACTCCTCCTCCAAAACAGAAACGAATGAAGGGGTTGGTGCCAAAAGCCCGTCCACAAGCAAGTGGGCGTGGTTGCTAAAGCCAGAACCAGTGCCTCAAACGCAAGAAGGTGGAATTACTGCCCAAATTCCTTCAAAACCAGATCCAGTGCCTTCAACAGAGCCAGGTAATAAAGGGGATCATTCAAAACCCAGCTTTCCTTTGAAGGGTCGCCTCGGTCCCTTATCAGTGAATCGAGGTAGAGTATCCATCAAGGAAAGACTGGGACCATTGAAAGGTCCCCAAGTTGCAAATCAGACTGGGGGTCGAATCAACTCCCCCAAGAAAGATGATAAAGGGGAAACCCCTATAACCGACCGCATCGGATTGCGAGTTGAAGTAAAAGAGCCCGTTCAATTTCTATGTTCACAAAAACGTAAATTTGAACGGGCCGCTTTTGAGAAGGCTAACCAAGCAACACATCCCCGAATGAAACCACACTCATCTGATGAGGGTGGTATCATACAGGGGAACACATGCCAACACTCTATAGGTGGCTCCAATTACCAAACTAATGAGCTGTACTATAGAGCTGGGGGTTTGGAAAAACCCCGAAAAAGGTATGTGCAGGACACGAAGAAATTCAAAGAAGGATCATCCCAATACTTCAGCCCGGATCAACCTGCCAGGGCATCCCCATACATGACGCGGTTGCGAACGGGAGCCATCAGCCGGAAGGACTACCGAAGGGTGCCAAATAAGCTTTCTCTAGAAGAAGAGACGACGGATACTGATTCAGACTCTTGCTCGGCAGTAGCATCTGGTGACATGGGGAAACCTTATGAATCGCTTATGATTAGGGCCAAACAGGTAAATAAGCTACTTGAGGAGGCCCTGGCTAAGCGAAAAGAAGGTCCCAGGTTTGAAACGGAAATGGCCGTGCAACAAGTGAGGGAGACGCACGACCAACAAGTCGCAACGCTGACCATCCACCAAAAGGAACCAGTCCTCGTCACCGGAGGCGGGAACGAGTACAGTCGACTGGCTGGGGCTGGAACGATTACAACTATCCCCACGTCTGTTAAAAAGACCCATCAGAAGCCCCTGCACCAAGATGTTCAAAACCAGATGCAGTCTCAAGTCAATCAGCAGATTGGAGGAGATAAACCGGGAAATTCAGATAATTCATACCACTTCGATGTTATGACCCGGTTGGCTAACATCCCAGTGAAAGTAACTCTACAAGAGTTATCACAGCTTTCAAAAGGCACGAGAGAGACGTTCACCATCACTCCTGACCAACTCACTCAAATTGTTCAAGAAGCGCTAATCAAGCAGAAAGAAGAGTTTGACGCTAAGATGGAGGCGGCTATGCAACAAATCAAAGAGTTGCAGGTTCAGGAACGTCAATTGGAGTCTAGTTGTTACACTATGCCAATCAGGCCTATTCCAAATAGGACGAGTGACAACGGTCCGAATCTAGATGTGGTCATCAAGACTGGTTCACCCCTCGGTAACACTGGGGGTGGTATGACCTCGCCTTTCGATGATGCTGGGGGTGGCTCAATTCTTTCTTCTCAACATCGTTTGGCGAGAAGTGAAGAGAATCAGAAGGAGGTCGAACCTGTCACCTCCCCCGTCAGGCGTTATCCCAAAAGAAAGAAAGCTGAGGGAAGTTAACCGGAGTTCAGGCCCAGGTCGGCTGATTTTAATCAGTCATGGCGGCGACTACTACGGGAGCGATACTCCTTCAAGGACGATGATGTTCCAGACATCCTTGAATATCTTTTGAAAAATGACAAAATCAAGCTCCCACCTATCAAAGATCAGGAGGAAGCTAACCAGATTTCAGACCCAAAATATTGTGGGTACCACAGGAGGATTCTTCATCCCACCAAAAGCTGTTTTGCTTTAAAGAAAAGCATCCAGGCCTTGATTGAAGCCGGCGTCTCAATCGCAGAACAAACCGAATGAGAACAATCGCCACACTCCGAAAAAGTATATGAGTATAAACTGCTTCTTTTAAAACTCCAACGGGAATATGAGTATAAACTATTCCTTTGTATCTAACGGGAAGTTCCTGGAGAATATTATACGTGATATTCTTAAGGGTAACCCGATACCGATACTACTTATTGAACCAGTCTCCTGATGATCTTCAATAAGTTTGAACCCAAAGCGGAAGGACCGTTCGTAGTAGAAACAGTTTACTCGAACGGTGCATATCGCCCAGTCACCAAAGATAATGACCGGCTCATGATGCCAATAAATGGCAAATTCCTGAAGAGATACTATCCTTAGTATTCTCAGAAGAATTGAGGTACCAGGAAGTTCCCGGAAGAATACCACATCGGGGTATTCTTAGGGATAACCCGGTCGCTGATGAATAAGAAATCAATGTTCGAATTCCGAATATTCTTGTTTGTCAGAATCTAACCCTCATAAGCACTCTTTTGCTGAGATGAGATCTAATCATTCAATGGATTAATCTTTCCCTCGCAAAACTTTTAGTGGTGTTTGACTAATCATAGTCTCCACCACACAATTCCCACTTGGTCAAACCTTACTACAGTTAGGACCACAACCAAAATCCCCTCTCGATTCCTCCAATGAACGAGAGGTCCACAAATAGAGCAATCAAACTTTCTTACAGTTGTGATCGTTCTAAATTCCCGCTTGGTCAAACCTTACGACAGTTAGGACCAAAGCCAAATTCCCCTCTCGATTCCTTCAATGAACGAGAGATCCACTTTCAAATCGAGCGATCAAACCTTTCTACGGTTAGGATCGTCTCAAACCTCCCATTCGGTAACCAAACCTTACGACAGTTAGGGTTATCCGAATCTTTTCATCCTTCGGATTCTGGGGGTGGAGATCCCACCTCGAGTTTCCT
>BQKN01064348.1:206069-276161 GCA_022839385.1 Asparagus kiusianus | reverse complement strand
GAAGCCCTGCCGGATCGAAGAGCGAGAGGTCTTCATCTTTTCCTTCATTCACCCCCTTCTGTCCTTGGTGTTGCCCTTCGCAGGCGACACTGAGAAGAGCTATTATTTCATTTAACCGAGATATACGCTTTAAACTTCTAAGATCTCACGCGGATCGACGAAGTTCTGCTTCTATATCCCACGCGGATAGATGAAGCTCTGCCGGATTTTCCCGAAAGGATCTTGAAGAGTCGGCGGTCCACGGATATCGACGTCCCCGTCACAGGCCAACAACCCACGCAAGCGAGACCGTACCAAACCGGGATCTCGTGTTTATTTTCGTTTAAGTTGTAACCCCTTTGTTTTCATTTTATACTGTTGTAACGCTCAAAGTTGTAACAGATCTCGAAAAAGAGAACATCAATGAAAACAGCAACTTTTACCGGAAACAGTTTGGTAGCGGAATTATCAAAGGTGGGTTGAAAAGAGAATGACAGAAACACAAGAATAATTCAGTATGTGGCAAAGGAAAATATCCTCTCTAGATTATGAGTATGAAAAGATTACAATCTCTCTCTCATAATCTCACTAGAATCGAGAATAAACTCTCAATTCTCTTTAAACACTAATCTCTCTTGATTAGAATCTCTCTTTGATTACATCTGATTGATTAGAAACACTAAACAACCCCTTTTATAAGTGTAACAACGTGGGTGACAAAGTGGTAAATAACCAAACGCAAATCCCACAGGAATTCGTGCAAACAGAAATCCAAATGAACCAATAAACCGTCGATGAGTCGACTCATAAACATGCATGAGTCTACTCATGCTAAGTGAGTCGACTCATGATGAGGTGAGTCAACTTGTCAGAAACATTCGATTCACCATCTCGTTCCACATTTCAACCTACGTTCCATTGTGTTGTTTTACACCTCTATTCTTAAGTTACCATAAGAATCATCTATCCTCAAGCTCCTATGAGGATCACTAAGTTCCAAAGAGAAGATAAACCCGTATCAAAATCAAAATGAGGTAGTTCAGCGAGGCTTAGCTAAGAGAGAGCTCCAGGTTGTACTTGTAGAAGCAGTGTACTCAATGGCAAGACGAGTTGACCATTTCATCAACCGCTTTGGAGGCTGCTCGAGATATAATCATTCAAACTGAAAAGACCATCGCTCAACTGCATGCGGAATTGGCTCGACGAAAGGCTCAATTAGTTCGAGAGGAAGTCATCGTGACTAGGCTCAGCCTCAGGAATGCAGAAGCTCTTGTAAATTACCACAAAGAGGTTCAGCTTCTTGAGGAGGCTAAGAAAGAAGCTGTCGCTACGGTGCCTAACAAAGATGAACTTTGGAGGAGAGTTGAAGTGATTGTGCGAGCTGCTCATGAGGAGAAACTTTTAGATATCAAGTCTCAGCTTGTATCTTTTCGATTGATGGGCTCGCAGACTTAATTTTGTATTATTCTTTTGATAAGAACAACACTATCTTGTATCACTTCTTAGTATTTTGATTAAAAAGTGATCTTGTTTTGCTTTTCCACTGTTTCTTTAATGTGTCATGCACTATCTTGAAACAATGAAAATGATTGAAATGTTAGGGGTGTAGTATTAACTTAGCACAAATTCCCATGCAAAGTAGTATTTAAACAATTTTCTTTATTACAATTTAAGACAATTCCAAAAAAAATTAATCTGCTTGGGATGTTCATGAATACATGTATCCTATTAGAGGGGAATTAGCAAGTTCATGAGGGTTCGACTGTTATAATAACATTATTATCGACTTATCATCCGTTTGAATAAGATTGATAACTTAAACTTATTAGAGATATGATATTAACTTGACAGGGTTGAATACTTGTGGTTTGGACAATATTTTAAGGACATATCACTCTATTAAAGAGAGTCGATAAGTGGATTTTATTTGAGGAGAAATATGAGCTAGGAAAAATCGGGTACTTGTGGTTTGAACAAATTTTTTGAGGACTCATCACTCTATTGAAGAGAATCGATAAGTGGATTTTGTCTCAGAACGATATGAGTTGGGCAAAATTAGCTTTGTGGTTTGAACAAGTTTTATGAAGACTCGTGATTTGAACATGTTTTTGAAGACTTAGCATCTCAATGAGGAAGATTGATGATTGATTTGGTCAGATGTATAGTATTAACTTGATGGGAATTTAAGGACTTATCACCCTATTTGATGAGGATTGATAAGTTGATTGTATCACCAAAAGAAGCTTGTCATATTAAGAAAACAAGCTGAAGTCATACTCTGTGCGGATAATGGTCGTCAGAGGTATAACATTAACTTGACAGGAATTTGTGGATTTATCATTCTACTAATAAGAGTCGATAAGTTGGCTTTATAAACAGAAAAGCTTGTCATATTATGAATGAAACAAGCTAAAATCATGCTCCATGGAGATGATGGTTGTCTTGATGATATTCGTACTTCTATCATCTTATTGAATAAGATTGATAAACTAATTTTGTTTGGACCCTGTTGGGGGGATACAGAGATTTTGACAACAGTCTGTCGAAGGAATTCATGACGCAGGACTCATATGAGAGTAAGTGTCATGTTTGAAATTTGGGGGTGAGCCCCATGTTTTACAATTGTGAAATGCAAAGGTTATATCTGCATTTGGGGGAAGAAGCGCGAAGTTGAACACCTCATTTGTAGTTTTGAAATGCGGGGCTCAGCTCCGTGTATTGGAATTTGGAATGCAAGGGATGAATTATGCGTTATGGTTGGTGTCTAACCAACTTATCTTAAAATATGAAAATTGTGTTCTGGATGGGATTTCTTCCTAGAATCCCGTGTGGATTTAACAGCCTAGTGGCAGCTATATAAATAGCCCAACATGGGTCACATCAAGAGTTTCATAACTCTTCCTCATTCTCTTCAATTCCCAAGTGAGAGTTCCCATTTCTTCCTCAAGATATCCGACGATCTTCATCAATTCTTTGATAACAACCCTCAATTAGGTTTAAGAAGACTATTTCTAGGCCTAGGAGTGTCGTCAAGACTGTTCCAGGTGATCCGTCGGTTGAGGCCGTCGGCAGTGCCGTTGTTCAGGCAACCGTGCTGCTGCCATCACTAGTTTCTCCCCACCATGGTAGGTGAGGAACCTTACAACTTGTTTTGACAAGATCCAAACCTTAGACAACGAGTTTTGGGTTGCCGACAATGAGCAAAACTCGTTCTTTTATGATGGAAACGTAGGTGTATGCCTCTGCATTAATTGTGAAACGCAGGATTGACTCCTATGTTTTGTAACCAAAACATAGGTCTTGATCTTTGTGTTTTGAAATTAGAACACAGGGTTTCCCCTTGCATTTTGAATTTGGAACGTAGGGCTAGCCCTTGTGTTCTGAAATTGGAACGCAGAGCTGGCCTTTGTATTTTTTGATTTAGTCCATCAGACTTTTACCAGTCATTTGCTTTTCAGCTACTAACTTTTAGCTTTTTGTTTTGTAGTGCTCTTTCCTAATGTGCCACTTTCTCCCCAATATCACTTTGGGCACACAGGTGGCCTTCATCATGGTTACAGTTTTGTAGTAGAACCTCCATTATTCACCCTTCCATGCCAGGATTGAGCATTCACAATACTGAGAGCCAGACCATCTACTCTTAGGGCCATGGTTACGGATATGGAAATTAAGACGTCGACGAACCATGATAAATTTGTAAAGTTAGCATTCCTTTTTGGAGATCACATAGAAATGGATGACAAGTCTATTCATGTGGACAACTCCAAATTACTGTGGAGAGTTAACAACTATTTTCTCTTCCTACCAAACATGGACGAATGTATTCACTCTCCTATTTCCAGAACGTCTCATACCATAGCTAGTAAAATTTGCTTAAGTGTCAAAGCTCATCTGACTAGCCCCGTCCACTGATAGCATAGGCTCGTCTGCGTTCAGTGAGCCCAGCAAAGCTCACATGCAAGCACGAGCAAGCTCGCCAACAAGCTCTGCTTAAACGTCACCTGACTGGTCTCGCCTCCTTATTGAGCTCATTCGTAAAGTTCAACCTCATCTCCTTATTTGAGATTGCCTGTAGAGGTCAACCTCGCTTGTTTATTAAGCTCGCCCGCAAAGCTCAATCTCGCCCAATTATTGAGCTCGCCCGTAGAGCTCAATCTCGCCTATCTATTGAGCTCTCCCATAGAGCTCAATCACCTCTCCTTGTTGAGCTCACCTGTAGAGCTCAACCTTGCCTCCTTGTTGATCTTGCTCGTAGAGCTCAACCTCGCCTGTTTATTAAGCTCGTCCACAAAGCTCAATCTCTCCCAATTATTGAGCTCGCCCGTAGATCTCAACCTCGTCTATCCATTGAGATCACCCACAGAGCTCAATCACCTCTCCTTGTTGAGCTCGCCCTTAGAGCTCAACCTCACCTCCTTGTTGAGATCATCCGTAGAGCTCAACCTTGCCTTCTTATTAACCTTACCCGTAAGGCTCAACCTCGCCTATTTGTTTAGCTTGCCAGCATGAGTTTAACCTTGCCTGAATGCTTCGCTCATTCGCACGAGCCAATCATGCTTGCAGGGAGTTCCCTTGCATGAACTCTGCTTGCCAATAAATGCTAGCTCACACGTTGGAGGGTCCCACCAGCCAACCCCACATGTTCGCCAAGCTCGCCTGAGCATTCAAACAGCTCTAGAGCACATCCATAGCTTTGCCAGCCTCGCCTGAGCAATGCAAGTAGGCTGCTTTCTTGTGAGAGTGGGTCTACCCACTTCCCACGTCCTGGGTGATGATGAGGCATGGCACTCACCTCCCCTAAAGTGGTCACATCTTACACCTAGGGGAGGGCATGGTGCTCCTCACCTACTAATGGTCAAATCCCACAAATCAAGGGATGACCCATGTCGCCCCTTGCCTATTTAAAGCCTCCTTCAGCCAACGTAAAAGGAGTTTGGTGGTCGATTCGCTGGGCTTAACATATTTATTCTCATGGCTCTTCAATTAGAGGCTTGTTTTGGCTCACTTGCTTGGCAAGAACATTCCTAGCTCCTTGCTTGGATTGTTGAAGCAGACTCAATCTGAATTCTTAGATTTGAGACTCATTAGCACTTTGCAAAATCTTGCATTATAGATCTCTCTAAGCTCGTGGCTTTAGTACTATTCAAGCTCGGGTATAGTCAAACTTGATCACTCCGGAGCCTTTACCGCACACTGAAGCTCCAACCGTAAATTTGATCGAATCGTCCAAGGGAAGCAAACTCAGTGCGAGCACCGAGGGAGGTGTTCTACCACTGCCAATGAACTCACGTTAAACAAGGAGGTCCATTCCCTTCTTCTCTGTTATAAAACATTGATTGTAGTTTGTAATAAGCCATTCTTATAAACACAAACGACCCCTTAAACGGGAAGTCAATTTTTACACCCAACAGGTGTATTATGGAGATAAGGGGTGGTGGACTCACATGCTAGACTTCTCTCTCAATGACTTGAAGGAGCCACTTGCCCAATCTAGTCTTAGAGCTCTAATTTTGGCTACTCAACACGGAATATTCCAGAGCTACCCTAATTTTTTCGCTATGGTGGAGCAATACAATCTAGATAGCTGTACATTCTTCATGCATATTGGAGAGTTAGGATTCACTCTACATAAGATGTATGAAGTATCAGGGCTACCATTTGGAGAAATGCCCTATGAAGAGTTCATCCAAGGAACTAAAGAGCTCTCTATCTAGAGAGAGGCAAATCATGAAGTTTATGCAACTTTTTTGAAAGTTATGTGCCACTTCTAGATTTGTGTTCAACTGACTGGGCTACGCGAAGGAGGTGTCATGCAGACTTCTTCCATAGATTATCTGTTCCAACACTTAGATCGAGAAGACGTTGCAGTGACCCGTCTTTCTTTGAGCTCTCTTAAAAGCATCAATGCTCGCATTAAAGCTTTCAATGCATGTTATATCAATGAGGCTCAGGAGGATACCTTGCCACCATCCACCCAATTTGAGAGCTTCCATTACCAAGTTGAGACTACCATCTCTGACATAACCCTCCTTGCTGGCTTTTTAATGATATGGCTGAGGCGATGCGTAGTCCTATTGAAGCCCATTGAGTCCATCCTGACTAAGGTAGTACTCCTAGTCGTTCTTTTGGCCCATGGGAGACCAGTGAGTCTCCTCTCTGTGATGATATGCTGCTTTCAGAGTAGTCTTTCGAAGTTCACTTTTGAGTTCCTCGACATTAGGGAGGTTGGTGTCACCGAGAAGAAAATTTTAAAAGACTCCTCAACCTCGTGCACTAGTGTCGTACACTTATTTGGTGGCCTGGTTGTCATGGACTGCCCCTCATTGATGATAGCAGCTTTACCAGATAGTGGATCTTTCATCCTATTTGTATAGCTGCTCGAGTCAGCCCAATGGACGAATGTATACATATTCTGAGCTCAACAGATCCTATCAAAAGAGCTTATCTACCACATCTTCTATTAATCTCCTAATTTTGATGGAATGAAAGGATAGTACAAAACGTATATGGATGTAGGTCCAAAGGAGTTCACACCCCTGCATGGGGGCATTTTCCGAAAGCTCCTCACAATCAGACCCAATTATCTCATTTTCTGATAGGGTGAGAGGTGCATTATTGAGCCCAATATGCCCTCTTAATTTGCTCGATAGTTGGGGTATGACCAACTATATGTTAAAAATCCTAATCCAAAGCTAGCTCTTGTTGGAAACTTACATGAGAGAGCCTGAGCATGGTATTACTTCACAACAGGGAATAGACGTGTAGTATTTACATTGCCCTCTCCGACACCTAACTATCATACCGTTCTGGAATTCTGTAGCTAGTTTCATGAATCTTCTCAGATCCCAAAACACAACATGTATGCTTCCTACTTTAAAGGAGATCCTGGAATTTTTTGAGTCCAGGAAAGACTCAATGAATATTCATCTGAAATGGATGGACGAGTATTTATCCTGCGCGCATGAAATGATTAAAGCAGGAGAAATTCAGAGGGAGGCAAAAACAATTGAGTCTCACAAAAGAAGGGAAGTAGGGAAACGATCCCTTACTACTGAAGAAGCAGACCAATATGAGAAGAGGGCTCGCCGACGATTGCCTGTCAGGACTCCGACTTCTAAAACTCATCGAGGGGTAAGATTAATGCAAGACGCTATTAAGTCTTCCCCTCTTGTGATTGCAGATGATGAAGAGGAGAAAATATGCACTCCATTAGCTTCTCCACAACAAGGGCTCCCATCGCCTGACCCAGTTTCTGAAGAACCAGCTGCTCTTGACTCTACTCGCCCAAGCCCTGTGGCTCCTGGCACATTGGTGCCTTCCTTAACTTCTCCTTTGGGTTTAGAGTTTTTAAGAGGATTTATCAAACAGCTGGAGGGTGGGATAAAATAGACAATTAACCTCGTTAGCATTAGGCGAGGTACTTTTGAAGATTTTAAACCCTTTTTAAAAAGTTGCTTGAATATCATCAAGTGTTCAGGCGACACTCAATGGATCGAACGCTGCACAGAGAGCGTCAATCACCTGGAGGCAGAGTTAAAGGCTCTAGAAGACTTAAAGCGTGTTGATTTGGAGTCTGAAGCAGAGCAATCTTTTACCATCATTCGGATCCAAAACATACATCAACAGGAGGCTCTTCTTGAGAATTTATCCAACAAAGAGGCACATATCACGAGCTTGCATGATCGAGTACGAGGAGAACTAGCCGCCTCTGCTACTACTATTGCTCAGTTAAAGGTTTAACATGCTAAGGAGGAGGCAACTGTACAAAGGCTCCACCTCAAGAGTGCAGAGATCGATGATGCTTATGGCAAGGAGATGTAAGCTCTTGAGGATATCCAGAAAGAAGTTTCTACTGCTGCACCTGTAGAAGCGGACCTTAGGAAGGAAGCTGCTGAACGTGTCTGAGCAGCCCATGAAAACAAGCTTTCAGATGTTAAGTCCAGACTTGCATCTATTAAGCTGACGGCCCCTAATACTTAGCTTCATTTGCCCTCTTATTTTTAGTTTAGTGCTGATTTTATATCATTTTCATGATAAGTGTTATCACTTTAGCAACTCAACAATGTTGAATAAAAATGATATCATTTTGCCCTCTTTTTTTGTGGTATGTTTTAACTTAGAATAATGAAAAGATTGAGAATGTCATAGGTGTAGTGTTAAGTTAGCATAAATCCAAAATTCTCCTTATTATCAAAATAATTCTAGAAAATTTTAATCGTCAGATGTATAATGTTAACTTGACGATATACAAGCTGGGAAAGGTTTGAAAGATTTGTTACTCTCAACTCAATAAATTTCGAGTAATCAACCCCTAATCCAAGGGACTTTGATTTCTCCTCTTAGACTTAGCTGGGGATAAAGAAAAGGGGCTCATTATCTACAGGTAGTATTTCTTAAGAAATTTCCTATTTATTGGCATCATGAGCATATTACCTTTCTGATTGATAGGACGGTAAGCTCCATTCTAATAGATTGATTCTGTTAAGAAGGGTCCTTCCCACTTGGGATTGAATTTGCTTTTGGTCTTATGTGTCATCAACATAGGTCGTATAATGGCCAACACCAGATCACCTTTCTTGAATATTCCTTCCTTAACCTTCTTGTTGTAGGATTTTGAAATTCGAGCTTGATATAACTTGATCTGCTACTTGGTTTGAAGTCGCTTATCGTCTAATGCTTCCAGTTCTTGAAGGCGTAGTGATGCTGCTCATCACCAGTCATCCCGGTTGTAATGGCAACCCTCGGGGATGGAATTAAAACTTCTAAAGGTAATACGGCTTCACAATAATATACCAAAAAAGGGGGTGACATTTGTTAGGGTTTTCACTATTGTGCGGTAAGCCCATAAACATTCACCAGCTTTTCAACCCAGTCACTTTGACTCTTGGAGACAAACTTCTTGAGATGTTTCATGATGGTTTTGTTGAAATCTTCTGTAAGGCATTGACTGGCAGGTAGTATACCGTTGATGCGACACTTAAAATCCTGAACTTGTCGTAGAATCTGTAAAAACCATGACTGACGAACTGAGTTCTATTGCCATGTACAATTCGTCTCGGTACACCAAAGCGGTAGATAACGTGATCTTTGATGAACTTGATCACATTCAAAGCCTTGTCTTCTTTCAAAGGAATGGTTTCTGCTCACTTGGAAAAGTAATCAGTTATTGCCAATATGAACTGATATCCTTTGAAGGTTGGTGGGGAGATAGGTCTGACAATGTCCATTTCCCACATCACAAATAGCCAAGATGAGGCTGTTGGATATAGATTTCCTGATGCTTGATGAATGAAATCACTATGAATCTGACATGTATGATATTGTTTAGCATAATCGACAACGTCTGCAAACATTTTAGGCCAATAGTATCTAATTCTTCAGAGATGATCTCCTAATTTAACTCCCGGTTGGTGAGCTCTACATATTCCATCATGAGCTTCTATAAGAGCTCCTACACTTCTTTTCTGGAAAGACAATAAAAAAGGACTCTATGATGTGATTTTCGGTACAAGTTTTGAGAAATAGCATCATAACAGAATCGAAGGGCTTTCTGTTTTACGATGGCCACTTCCTTAGAATCATCAGGTAGTATCTCACACAAGACATAGTCAATATACGGAAATTGCCAGTCCCTTGGTTCAAGGTCAATTGAAGTCACACAGGCAATCTCCGTTGTTGTTTCATTTGAGCAATCTTCTAAAGTCAGCTTGGTGTGATACAATTCATGACCCATGACGAATATCGTCGTCTCTGCTTTTGGTGGCAATGCCAATGAAGTTGACAGCGAGCCTAGAGTGTCTGCATATGCATTCTGGACTCTTGGGATGTATCCAATAAAGAAGCCTTCAAAGTTTTAGGCTAGCTCTTGCACGGCAAAGTGGTATGGGACTAAGTCCTCATTACATACTTCATATTCTCCTCGGACTTGATTCACAATGAGTTGAGAATCACCATAAGCCTCTAGGTGTTAAATATTAAGCTCCTTAGCGAACTTCATCTCTAATAGCAATGTGTCATACTCCGCTATATTATTGGTCCATGGTTTGATTAGAGAGAATCCTCTTGGGATTACATAACCAATTGGAGATACAAGTACCACCCCCACACCAGTGGTAATTCCTCTATTAGGGTTTGCCCTAGATGCACCATCAAAGAACAACTTCTATACTTGCATGACCTCTTGGGTTACACAAGCTTCAGCAACTTTATCTAGTAAGTCTTCATATAATTTGCGTGAATCATATACTAGATCAGCCAAGAAATCCGCTAGAGCTTGGCCTTTTAACAGCCTTTTGTGGCATGAATTATATGGAATATTAAGATAGGAGTATCGCCCATTTGGCTAGATGGTAATTCAGTGAAGAGGGTTTCGTCATAAGCACCCTCAAAGGATTCACCTTGGAGATGACATGAATTTATTGTCCGACCAAGTAGTGTCGTATTTTCTAAACAGTGAATACTAAGGCGAGGCTTTCCTTTTCTACTGGATTGTACCGATGTTCAGCTCTAATCATTATTCTGCTGAGGTAGTAGATTGCATGCTCATGTCCTTGGTTATTGTTTTGAGCTAATAAAGCTCTAACAGAATGATCCATGGCTCTCACATATAACAAGAATAGTTTCCTTGATATTAGGGCCACAAGGATGGGTGGCTGAGTGATGTATCTCTTGATCTCCTAAAATGCCTTTTGGTAGTCTTCATCCCAAATGAATGAAACTCATTTCTTCATTAATTTTGAGAAAGGCTGGCAGCGTCCCGAGAGATTTGATATGAATTCAGCATGTACGCCAATCACCCTTGCAATCCTCTTAGCTCTTTGATGTTTCTCGGAAGTGGCATCTGATGGCACGAACCTTTTCTAGATCAAGGAAAATTCCTTTAGATGTGACTATGAATCCCAAGAATTTACTGCTGGACACCCCTAGGAACAATTTGGTTGAATTCATCTTCAGTTGATGTGCTCGCATGATGTCAAACATCATAATCAGGTCTGCAAGATGATTGCCTTTGTTTTGGATCATCATCTTAATATCATACACGTAACACCCTATCTTTTTATGAAGAAGTTCATGGAAGATAGTATTCATTGCACGCTAATAGGTTGCGCCAGCGTTCTTCAATCAAATGGGCATCACTATATAGCAATACACTTCTAATGGTGTTCTGAAGGTGGTGTACTTTTCATCTTCAGGGTACATTTTGATCTAGTTATACTTTGAAAATCCATCCTTAAAAGACATCCTCTCATACCCACAAGTATTGTTGATCATGACATCTATGATGGGGAGTGGAAATTCTTCCTTTGGAAATGCAACGTTTAGGTCATGAAAGTCGATGTAAATTCGGATCTTGAAAATTTTCTTGTGCATGGGAATGATGTTTGTTTGCATCGAAAATTTGATTCATTTGGAAACTCATTACAATCATTTATCGACTTACAAGTTCAAAAGAGTGAGCCTTTTTATAATACTTCTCTTACAAAAAAGAATTGAAACATAGAATTTTCTAGAAACACACGCAGGATCGTTTATCGATTACTGCTTGAATGGGGTTTTTGCCTGTACCGGGGTTTATCTGTGGACCACCGCGAATTAGATCCGGTTGATTTTGTTGTCTCACGAAGGAAATAATAAATTAAAGTGAATGACTCAGCAAGGTGAGGCAAACATTCTTCTCGAGATCACAACAACGGTGCTATCTCAAGGAAACTGTAGAAGAACGGTGTTGAAGGGGTGCAGATCTCTCGAACTCTTCCTCTTTTTGTTGAAGAACTCACCAAGAACGTACTTCTTCTTCTCTGAAATTCGTGCTTCTTACTCTCCAAAATGTCAGGGCTTTACCTCTAGCTTGAAATTCCCTATCTTTCGTGTATAGGGGCCCTAGGCTTGTATTTATAGCCTCCAAAAGCTGTGTTTTCGGATAAGAGCTAATGATTTGATCTTATCCTCAGTTAAAATCACTTAACCACATTTAAGGATAGCCTTAAGGTAGTTGGGGATGTTCAAGAACAATCGAAACAAATCAAAACTGTCGAAAACGCATTCTGGGAGTTTTGATAGGTGCGAAACACTAATGGTGTTTTGCACTACAGGTGCAAAACACCGGTTTGTTTTGTTTGTTGTTTTGTAGTTTCACGTGTTTCCTTGATTTGTACACTTCACCGACTCACTACAAGCATTCGTTTGCTTCTTTACGGCATCGAACAATCCTAATTGACTCGGATAACGACATTCATCGCCATCTCTTCATCTCGAGCTGCATGCGGGAATTTATAGGCAATTTTTGACACCTATAGCCCCTCCAAAGTGTTTCAGTCTCCTTCTTTTATAGAGGAGTCTAGAATACTTAGGATGTGATACGCCCAACCTTCAATTCATTGATTTCTTCAGCCTAAAATTCTTCCGATACTGCGTTTATCATCTGACCATTGTCAAAATCTTGAACTGAAATTAGTGTATTGATTTTTGAATTTAGCTCATGTTATTGAATTAATGTTGACCTGATCATCTTCGTTAGGAATTCATATCTGAATCACAATTGAACTCCCTACGTTTTTCCTTTAACCTAAAATTTCATCCTGAGCCTTATTTCGGTAAAAATTATCAATGTGTCGACTGGCGTAGACATTCGTTGCAACATGTTGACTAGTATTGACTTTCGTTGCAATGCGTTTACCTATGTTGATTCGCGTTGACTCTCATTTATAATGCTTTGACCGAAGTTGACTCTCATTTGTAATGTGTTGATCAGTGTTGACTCTCATTTGCAACGCATTGACTGGCATTGAATCTCATTTGCGACTCATTGACCGGTGTTGACTTTTGTGAACATAGTTTATACTTATACGTTGACTGGAGTCTATACAATTTAAGCTATTAAGACGTTAGAGCGTAGAATCAGGTTATACTCGTATACTTCTCGAAGTTTTAGGAATCAGTTTAACCTCGTGTACTCATTGGAGGTTCAAAGAGATGTAGTTTATATTTATATACTCATCGGAGTGAATACATGCTTCAAATACAACGAAACGGGCGAGAACACTCAAAAATAGGCGAAAATACACCACCAAAAACACCTAGGACCCCCCTAGAGTACGAAACACCATTTCTTAGCATTGTTAGAGCTTTATAATCCTGACACCAACACTTTTTTGACTCGTAATGGAGAGTTAGGGTTGGATCTTCATGAGATGTAGAAGGTTTCTGGACTTCCTATATGCGATCATCCATATTAGGAGCATTTTCGCCCCAACCGGCTGTTGAGGTAGTTGGAGAAAACCTCTCCAGATATTCATGGCAAGTTTTGGGATCTTACGTGTTATTATTATATGGCTTTAGCTATCATAGGTGTACTGACGAAGAAGACATCACCACAACTAAGCCTAAAACAATTCGCCGACTACCTGTTCCAGCGCCTAGAGGATAATTCTGGTGATGCAATTTGTGAGTTAACTCCTCTAACTCCCTCAAAGGTCAATAATCAGATTGAGAAGATAGGTGCCCAATCATACACTACTTCTGTCGTTGAGGGCAAGTTTCCAGTGAGGACCAAGTTTCGGACATTCTTTTGGCATGCTTAGAAGTGGATTCGGCCCATGAATCTTCTTGTAGGATATATTACCATTTGGCTGAAGAAGTGTGTCGTACCTTATCAGTTCTCCACTACCTTACAAATAAAGGTTCTCTTCCCTACAGTCCAGCTTACTTATGGGAAGAACCTTTCCTTACTTCTGGTGATGGTCACATGACTCTTCTTGTAGGATATATTGCCATTTGGCTGAAGAAGTGTGTTGTACCTTATTAGTTCCCCACTACCTTACAGATAAAGGTTCTCTTCCCCACTGTCTAGCTTGCTTATGGGAAGGAACTTTCCTTACTTCTGGTGATGGTCGCTGATATACACAGTGGGCTTCGATACTTAGTTTCTGGCTTCACACAGGTGGGACGTAAGACATCGATCGAGATTCCCCCTGTCAAGGTCGAGCTCCTGTATACTTATCTGATGGCATGGCTTGTTCTCCATCATCCCAACCTAATGTCATCATGGGGCATCACAGATCCTTCCATTCCTCTCTTGTATTCATTAGAAGAGAGTATGTGGGTAGCGAGAAGTTTCCTTGAGGTAAGGTAAAAGCTTCACATCCTAAAGTGCTGGGAGTTCTTCAAATGCTTCCCTCATTTCTCCGGCCATTATAATGATTTGCTGATTGATTAAGAGAGGCTCTTCGTCGGTTGGTGTATGTAATTTGCGTATATTTGACACGTATGGCACCATCGGGCGTAGTCAACTAGGTCCTTGACCATTGTTGGCCAATAATACCTCATTCTTCTGTGTCGATCGCAGAGCTTGGGACCAGGCTGATGTGCACCACAAGTTCCGTCATGCAGTTCTTTAAGAATCTTCTCCGTCTCTTTGGTCGAGAAACATCAGAGTAACAAACCGTCATATGCTTGACGATACAATGTCTGGGTCATCATGTTATAATAGAATTATAATAGAATATTGGTGTTCTTCGTCAGAGCGAGTCTCTCTCGTTTATGTCTCTCAAAAAATATCGTGCACGACATAGTCGATAATAGGAAATCGGCAATCTCAAGGCTCCAGTTTAATTCTGGCCGAGTGCGCCTCCTTGATGCATAAGGCACAGTCTGGTGTGAAGAGTTGGTGAATTCTCATAGTGACCCATTATTTTGTATCGGGAGGCTGTGCCAGAGATACCGCTAATGTTGCAGTACATCTGCGTATGCGTTCTAGAGACATAGAATGTACTTGATGAAGAATTCTTCAGACGAGCCTACCATCTCAATGGCCACCTTGTCGTACCGTATCAGGTCCTAATTCCTGACTTCGTACTCACCTCGAATTTGGTTGATTATCAGTTAAGAATCGCCAAAAGTGTTAAGATATTCAACCTCTAGTTCTTTGACAAAACTAAGCCTAATGAGTAGCGTGTTGTATTCGGCTACGTTGTTGGAACATGGTTCGGTGAGTGAATAGGCTCTAGGCATTACATGTTTCTCTAGGAAACTAAAACAACTCCAACTCTTGAGGAAATTTTAGAACATTCGGGAGCACTTGCCATATTAGTTTCTCAGGAAGCACCATCGAAGTACAATTAGCATACCTGCTGATGAGAGGTGGTGTTAACTTCGTGGGTTTCATCTGGCAAATCTTCATATAATTCAGCTGCATCCGTCGTAGGGTTGGCGGCCAGAAGGTCACAAATCACCTAACCCTTAACCGACTTCTGTTGTTTGAAGTGCAGATCATATTAGGACAAGTGTAGGGTGTATTTTGCAAGTCGCCAATTCATAAAGGCCAGTTGCATCATGAATACCCAGACTGGGTTAACATTGTAAGTCTATCTAATGAGGAAATGCCGCATCTTTTGGATGGCAAACACCAAAGTAAGGCATTCCTTCTCGATCATTGGATACCGAGATTCGGCAACAATCAAAGTTCGACTTAAGTAATAGACAGTCTGTTCGTGACTGTTGTCATCATCATGTGCTAGAAAAACACTTAAAGAGTGGTTTATTGCCTTGATGTAAATCAAGAACGGTTTATCCAACTTCGATGCAACAAGGACTGGAGGATTCGCCAGATATGCTTTGATATCTTCAAATGCCTTCTGACAGGCATCATCCTAAATAAAAGACACACCCTTCTTTGTTAGCCTAGAAAACGGTTGGCATTTTCTAAAGAGGTTAGAAATAAATCGTCAGATATAAGCCAGTCATCGTTGCAATCCTCAGAGTTCCTTGAGGTTTCTCGGGGGTTGCAATTCATGTATCACTTTCAACTTATCGAGGTCAATGTGGATACCCTTCGTGATGACGATGAATCCCAGAAACTTACCACTATACATTCCGAGGAAAGATTTAGTAGGATTCATCTTTAGCTGGTGATCCCGCATAAGATCGAACATTATCCTCAAATCTTTAATATGGTCATCTTTATTTTGGCTTCTCATGACTAGGTCATCAACATAATATTCGACAGTCTTTCGGAGGTGTTCCTAGAAAATCTTCAACATGGCTCGTTGATAAGTAGCTCCTACATTCTTCAATCCAAAAGGCATAACTGTTTAGCAGAAGAAACCAAGGGGTGTCCTGAATGTGGTATGCTTTTCATCATCTGGGAGCATCTTTATTCATGGAACTCATTACAACTTCAATTATTACAACAAGTTTGAAAGGAAAGACTTTTAATAAGATTCCCTACACCATGAAAATGAAAATTACAACTCTTTCTCAAAACAACACACAATAGATGTTTATCGCCTACTGTTTGCATAGGATCTTTGCCTGTCCAGGTGTTTATCCGTGGACCGTCGCAGATTAAATCTAGTTTATCAGAATAAAAGATCAAAGTTCTTGTTCACAAAGTGTAGGATCTGTTATAATGCTCACTAAAACTCTAGAGGGGGGTGGTGATTAGTATTCCTTTTAAAAATTATGCAAAATAGATTATAAATTGTAATGAAGATAGAAAAATCACAGAGACTAACAATCACAAACATAGTTTTTTATACTGGTTCCACCTCCCTGGTGTACATCTAGTCCCCAAGCAAATCCTGTTTGAGAGTTCCACTATAATTTTGAAAAACTTACAATACCAAATAGCAAACCTGACCAATTTGCAAGTCCCTAAAAATTACACATAATCTCTTAACCAAGAGATTACACCTCTTACACCCATGAGAAAACTTTCCATTTAACAACTCAATTCCTATAAGCCTTGAGTGTATTGTGATGTGTAGCAGTAGCTTAGGAATGTTTTGAATCTCTATAAATTGCCTAACTTGAATGTATATTGAATGATGATCAAAGGCTAACTCAGAGAATGCTTTTTCTCAACACTTAATGAAAATCTAGAAATTTTAACTCTTAAGAATGCACAAAAATTGAATCTTATAGATAGGAATCAATGATCCAAATTTATGAACTTGTAACCTATTTATAGCCCTTGAAAAAACAAGTTTTTAAACTCTAAAAATGTACACAAAACGCCTATAAATAGTCACTTATTCAAAATCTAAAATATCAAAAAACTGTCTTAGTAGTTGACTAGTAGTCATTGCAGTCGATTACTCTGACTTCAAACAACTTTTGTAATTTTAGGATTTTTCTTTGTAGTCGACTACTATAGTTATTAGTCGACTACTCTGTAGATACAAAATATCTAGAATTTAAATTTAAAGCTTAGTAGTCAACTATAATTCGTAGTAGTCGACTACTCTGTAAAAGCAGATAATCTGGAATTCTAAATTAGATCTTAGTAGTCAACTATAATACCTAGTAGTCGACTACTCTGCATTTTCACAGAATCTATGTTTTTATCTAAGTCTTTATTAGTCGACTATAATCAGTTGTAGTCGACTACTTTGTAATATTTCAGAAACTTATATTTTGATCTAACACTTCAGTAGTCGATTACTAATCTAATTAGTCGACTACTAAGGGGTAAAAAATTATGTATGAAATTTTTTAGACTCATTGATTAAATAAATACTCTAATGGTTAACATAGGGGATTTTTATTGTTAACCAATGTACTAAACTTGTGTTAGTGTGTTCTAATCTCTTTGTGTGTGTATGTGTGAGTGATCAAGGCTTGTACAAATTTTCTAAATAAAAAAATGTAAAAATTACATTGATATATAAGCTCTTCATCTTCTTTACTTCATGATGCCTTGAACTCATCTTGCACTTATTCATGTTGATAGCTGCATTGAAATGTTAGTGCACAATAATACACATAGTGATTCATATTATTAATAAATTGTTATCATCAAAATTATATTATAGAGGCATGATATCCAACATTCTCCTCCTTTTTGATGATGATAAACAATTTATGCATATGTAAGTATATTCTAAAAGAATTAAACATTTATGAACAAATATACTTACACCCCTGCATAAAAGCATTTTAGAGTCTACAATTCATATTTTTGAGTCTATATAGCATAGTTCTGATACCATTCTCCCCCTTTGTCATTAACAAAAAGAAATAAATATCTATTCTAAGCATGTCATAATATCCTCTTCATGAGCCAATACTTTAAAAAGTTCTAGATTGTGAACATAGTCCATTACTTCACCCATCCATATGGGTAAGCAAAGATTGGCTATAAATACCAAAATTTTAACTACATCCATCTTCACAATCTGTTTTTACGAAAAGTAGCTTATGAACAAACTATAGGATAACCAAAGCAACCATAATAATAAGAAACACACATGCATATATAGTTTTTAAACATGTAAACAGAAACATAATAGAAACATACATAAGTCTTAAACAAATATCAATACATGGTTTTTGACATAATTTAGACAAACAAACATATGAAATACTTAATTCTTTTTGTCAACACAAACTGAAACTGCTCTAAATAATTCATGCATGGTCTTCTAATTGGATTGTTCTGGTGGAGGTTGATTTCCTTGGAAATAGGCAATGAGCTTCATATCTAATGTGTCAATGTTCATGCTCATTGTGTCAAACTTCATCTCCAGGATATCAAACTTGTTTGTTAATGCCTCTTGATTCTTTAGCGCAAGTACATTTTGGTGTACAATGCTTTTTGTCCATATTCAATATCAAGTATTCTTACAGACAAAGTATTGTATTGTACGTCAGAAAAGTAAGAGGGTTCATTCATTAGTGGGAAGAAGTGGCTAGTTGATGGTCCATCTTCATGTGAGGCTTGAGGAATGTCCTGGGGCAATGGTTCTTGTGTAGTGGATCATTCATCTTATGAATTTTGTTCATATAGTTCAAAATTAGTTAATTTCATCTTAGTTAGGGAATTAGAATCAAAGAATTCAACAGTACGAACCTCTGAATTTTTAGTATCAAGATCAACGTGAAATTTTTTAAAAATCTTGATTAGAAATACTCCAAATGGAAGAAACCCTCTAGGAATGACTACAAGATAATTAAAATAGACTTCAGCCTAATTAACTTGAATATTTGCCATTATGGCATATATGGCTTTAGCTATGTCTAGTGAAAGGAATGGAAACTCCTCATTTTGGGAAATATATTGTATGCTAAGATTCTAGCAATAAAATAAGGAATTGGTATTAATATTTGAATGATTCAGTGGTAAACCATGACTCGGAAAAAAAAATTAGATTTTAAAGTATATTTTCATCTCTCATTTTGATACTACGAAGAGGAACACCTTGATGTGGGATATTAAATATTTTCCCTATGGTTCTAGAAGTCAAATTGATCTCAATACCCTTAATAAGAGTGTTAATCTTTTTAGTTTTGTCAATTATTTCAAGACGAGTAAGATTGGTATAAAACAATTAAACTAATAGTGGATAATGATGCTTTTTATTTTCTGATGAAAATAACTCAAGAAGTTCAACATTTTCAAAGTAAGAACTGAAATTATGAGTTATAAATTCATCAAATTTCATAAATCTATCAGGTAGGATTTTTAAATTTGAGAAAGATTTAAAATGTTCAATCAAGGAAGGATCTTTCAAATAAACAGTGTAATCCTCAATAATATTTGTAGGTCCTCAAGGTCTTGACCTAGGTCTCTTTGATCTAGACATTGAGCAAATCCGAAATTAAAAAAGATCAAGGTAGAGAGCTTACCAAACAATAGAAGCACTAAATAATGTTAGTAGTCAGCCAATAATGTTTGTAATCGATTACTAAGTACTTAAGAGCTTAGAAATGACTCATTTTTTATTGAAATTTGGGGAAATTTGAGATATGGATGAAGCCCTAACTGAGAATGACGATGGTCTAAAGTGGGGAAGGGTTGTTGTTGGTTCTTAGTAGAGGATGAAGTGGGAAGTTGTTGATTTAGGGTAGTTTTCTTTTAGTTATAAATGAAGGGTTATGATTTGATCAAAAATTTACATTAAAGGTTGAGATTTGATCTAAGTTAATATTGATGTAAGGCTAGGATACATCAGGTAAAAAAATAAGTGGTTGTGATCTATTTAACTTAAGATTAACGGGTATTGGCGATTGGGTTAAATGGGTAAAGAATCCAATATCCAAAAAAATGTATATAAGATTCTGCAGGTTTTGTAGTCGAGTACTAGTGAGATTAGTCGACTATATTGTAATTGACAGAAAACAATTTTTCTGTTTTTAGTTCTTATTAGTCTATTACTGTTCTTATTTGTCGACTACTAAGAAATTAACAGAATTTAATATAAGGAATGTTTGTACATGTAGTCGACTACTAACAGGATTAGTCGACTATTAAGGCTGAAAATGCATATGTATTGATTTTAAAACATAGTTTAAATCTTCCAAAGAACATATACCTAATACTCTTCTTAATTTAACATATATTTCTTTTTTAATGGTTTTGTTAATATATCAACAATTTGTTTATCAGTTGAAATAAAATCTAAAGAAATATCACATTTAAGTACATGATCACGTAAAAAATGATGTCTTATGTCAATATGTTTTGTACGTGAATGTTGAATAGGATTTTTAGATAAATTAATAGCACTAGTATTGTCACACATTATGGATGATGTGGGAAAAACTATACCTTAATCAGATAATATTTGTGTCATCCATAAAACTTGAGCACATGCAAGACTAGCAGCAATATATTCTACTTTAATCATTGATAATGATACTGAATTTTGATTTTTACTAAACCAAGATACAAGTGAATGTCCAAGAAAATAACATGTACCACTTGTACTTTTTCTATCGAATTTATATCTGGCAAAATCAGCATCACTATATGATAATAAGTGAAATGTGTTATTTTTAGGATAAAATAAACCATATTCTGTAGTGTTTTTAAATATCTAAAAATTCTTTTTCACTGCTTTAAAATATGATTCTTCAGGATTAGACTTACTGTAATATAAAAAAGTGATCCAATCATACCTCGGTATAAATTTTGATCAACATTCTTACTATTTTCATCTTTGTCAAGTGATGTAGTTGTACTCATTGATGTTTGTTTGGTTGTTGTATTTTCCATTCCAAAAGGTTTGGGTAATTTTTAGCATATTTGTTTAGGTTGATGAATATTCCTTCCTTTAATTGTTTAATTTGTAATTCAAGGAAGAAATTGAGTTCACCCATGTTACTCATTTCAAATTTATCCTGCATAGTCTTAGCAAACTCTTGACAAAGATCATCATTAGTAGAACCAAATATTATATCATCTATATATATTTTAATTAAAAGTATATCTTTATTTTTTTCTTTATAAAAAGTATAGAATCAACTTTTCTAATTTTAAAACCAAAAGTTAAAAGAAAATTCTTTAATCTATCATACCAAGCACGGGATGCTTGTTTAAGACCATATAATGCTTTCTTAAGTTTGAAAATATGGTTTAGAAAACTTTCATGTTCAAAACTGAGAGGTTGTTCTACAAAAACGAGCAACTGGTACATAGATTTTATCATAATCAATACATTCTTCTTGATTATATCCTTGTGCAACTAATCTGGCATTGTTTCCAACAACTTGTACAGATTCATCTAATTTATTTTGAAATATCCATTTCGTTCCTATAATAGATTTATCTTGTTATCTAGGTACAAGATCCCAAACGTTATTTCTAATAAATTGATTGAGTTCTTCTTGCATAGCTAATATCCAAAAATCATCTTTACATACTTCTTTAATGTTTTTAGGTTTAATAGTTGAAACAAAAGAAACATGTGTATATAAATCTATTTGTGATCTAGTTTGAACACCTTTAGAAATATCACCTATTATTAAATCACGTGGATGATTTCTCACATCCACATATTCTTTAGGTAAAATATTACTATCATTAGAATTATCATCAACTATAGGAGGTGGTTGATTAACAATTTCATCATCATCATGATTATTAATAATGTTGTTTGAATCTAAATTAGATTCATCAAATGATTAATGTAAAGACTCTTTTATTTTGGAAGTCTTCTTATTAAAAATTCTATATGCTTTACTATGCAAAAAATAACTTATAAAAATGTCTTCATCCGATTTAGAATCAAATTTATCTAATTTATCTTTTGTATTTAATATATAACATTTACAATCAAAAACTTTAAAATAAAAAACTTTAGGAATTCGATTCAAAAATAATTCAAAACTTGTCTTATTTAATATAGATCTTATTAAAATTATGTTTTGAACATAGCAAGCAGTATTGATTGTTTCTGTCCAAAATATTTAGGTAGGTTAGAATCAACTAACATAGTCCTAACACATTCTTGTAAAGTTCTATTTTTCCTTTGAACAACTTCATTTTGTTGTGAAGTGTAAGAAAATAAAAATTCATGTGAAATACCATTTTATTACAAAAATCAGTAAATAATTTATTTTCAAATTCACCACCATGATCACTTCTAATAATTACAATAGTAATGGATTTTTGATTTTGTATATTTCTATAAAATGTAAAAACTTCATCAAAAGCATCATTTTTATGTTTTAAAAGCATGACCCATGTAAACCTTGAATAATCATCAACTATTACAAATGCATATCTACTTCCATTTACAAATGCAATCATAGAAGGACCAAATAGATCCTTATATAATAATTCTAATGGTCTATTTGTAGAAACAACACATTTATATTTGAAAGAAGATTTATGCATTTTTCTTTGTTTACATGCATCACAAAAATAATCTTTTATATTTACTATTTTAGGTAAACAATTTACTAAATTATTTTTAGAAATGCGTGAACTATTATTTAAGTTAATATGTCCACATCTTCTATGTCATAATAATGAATCATCTAAAGATGAAACTAAGCAATGATATTTTGAATAAAAATTCATGGGTAAGACATATATATCTTTCTTTCTTATACCTTTAAATAGGATATTTGTTAAATCATGATCATAAATAAGACATGAATCTTTTTCTAATTTGATTTTAAAATTTTTATCACATAGTTGACTTATACTTAAAAGATTATATTTTAAACCTTCTACTAATAAAACATTATCTATTAAAGGTTTGTTAGTGTTACCTACTGTTCCAATATTTATAACTTGACCTTTGTTTTTGTCTCCAAATGTAAACGTGCCTTCCTTTTAGTATAGAATTGAAGACAATATTTGTGAGTTTCCAGTCATGTGTTTGGAACATCCACAATCTAGTATCCACTTTTTTTGAAGTACCTGGAAAATAAACATTTAAGTATTGGTACATTTTTATGTTGGGTCCATTAGATTAGCACTTAGGAGACCAAATCCACTTGGAATTTGCTATACCTTTGTTAACATAAATATAATTCATTGAATTGCATATGTATTTCTAAAAATTTGAAATATAAGTATTTCTTTTATGTATGCTAACATTTATAGGCACCCAAATTAATATAGATTTAGTATTAACATTTCTTGTTAATGGTGCATGAAATTTTCTAAAATTGTTATTCATAGAAGATGATATATTATTTGTACTAGAAACATTTTCATACTTCTTATGAACATAACATAAACCAAAACTTTGACTAGAAGACTTTTAAAAGATAATAAATCATTTAAGTCTTTTTTTCCTTTATTAAACTTATTTATATTTAGAAATAATTCTTCATATTTAATTTTAAGTGAAGACATATTCTTATCTAAATTTGAAATTTTATTTTTCATCATATTACATTCAGAATTAAGAAATAGATTATTTTCTGTTAATATCCTATTTTTAGAAAATAGTTTGTCATTTAACTCATTTAAATCTTTAACTTGAGAAGAATTTAAAGAAACTAATTCTAAATTCAACTTTTCATTTTCAGTTTTTAGTATCTTATAATTAGCATTTAAATGTTTAAAACTTAATGTAAAGTTCATTAAAAGCATCTAAAAGTTCTAAAGAATTATTTACTTCATCTTATACCATGAAGCATATATGAGCTGATTCTTCTCTCTCTTCTTTTTCGTCTGAAGATGATGAATCGTCGTTGTCATCCCAAGTCATCGACATAGCATTCTTCTTCTTCTTCTTCTTTTTGAAGTTGTCAGAATTGCTAGAATTTGTGGTCTTTGACTTTGACTTGAGTAACGGACAATCGTTCTTTATATGACTTGGTTATTACAGTTAAAACACAAAGAAAAATCGTTAGTCTTCTTAAATTATTTGTCATTAACTTACCTTTCTTAAGAAATCATACATTTCTATGTCGGAGGATGCATTGAAGGCAAATATCTTTTTCTTCTTTGGTTCATCGTCCTACTTTCGATCATCAATTTGAACTTCATACGCCATTAAGGTTTTAATGAGATTCTCTATGGTGAGTGATGATAAATCATTTGCTTCCTCTATGGCCGTAGTCTTTTTCTCCCATTCCGGAGTTAGTGCTCTTAGGATTTTTCTTACCATCTCAACTTGAGTATATTCCTTACCAACTCTAATTAAAGAGTTAGTAATATCAATGAACCTTGTGAACATCTCAGTGACGGTTTTATTTTCTTTCATGTTAAACAATTAAAATCAGTGAACAAGAACAGAAATTTTAGTTTCCTTAACTTTATTTGTTCCTTTATGTGTTACCTCAAGAGTGTGTTAGATTTGATGTGCTGTTGTAGAGGTTGGCACACGATTGAATTCATTCTTGTCCAAAGCACAAAATAGTGCATTCATCGCCTTTGAGTCTAGATTGACGTTTGTCCTTTATACAACTATCCGTTCAGTGTAAGGATTAGTAGGCTTTTGGAATTCATTCTAAACTATGTTCCATTGATCATATCCAAGGGATTGAAGGTATATCTTCATTCTGCACTTCTAGTAATTGTAGTTCGTGCTATCAAATAGAGGTGGTCGCTATGTGGAATGTCCATCTTTGAATTGTGAAGTGTTTATTGATGAACTTGATGATGTTAACTTTTATCGTGCTCTGATACCAATTGTAGGATCTGTTACAATGCTCAATAAAACACTAGAGGGGAGGGTGAATAGTATTCTTTTTAAAAATTATGGAAAATAGATTATAAATTGTAATGAAGATAGCAAAATCATAGAGAATCACTGTGACGCCCCTGGGTTCACACAAGGCTGCAGTCCGGGGTGAAACCAGGAATGTCAAACCTGCCATGCACCACACCGTGCAATAATATGTTTCACCATCATAATTTCTATCTCTCTAGTGGAATCAACAACAGGTGTAGTACAAAGCAAGTAAAAGATTTTACAACAGACGCTTGATGAAATGATAGGACTCAAATTAATACATCTCCTCAATCAAATAAGCTGGAATACATAGTCAAAGTCTGAAATGGATAATAAAGATCTGGAGACCTCAACATGTCTCAAAGTACATAATGTCTGATACAGGAGATAAGGCACACAAGCTTTAACTCTAGAACATAAACCTCTCAAGTCTAAAGTGTCTCAAGTGGAGTACAAAATAAAATACATCTAAAAAGAGGATAACAGATACTAGTAAGGGTCGTCCTCAACCTGCGACTCTCCGGGCTCCTGGCTCGTTACCTGAAAAGGGGAGGGACAACGAGCGTCAAAGCGCTAGCGAGCAACATCACAACCAACCCCAAGGGATAGGGCTCGTTGTATATGAAAATACAGTTAATACAATATAATATAACTCATTTACACAAACATTAATGGGTTTTAGTACTTAGGGAAATACAACACGAGCATAGGTACGTCGAGCGAAATAATCCAAACAAGGAAACCCTCATGTATATACCTTGTATCTCAAATTGTAGATCCCTAAATACAAAACCCAAAGTTGGTCACAAGAAAAATAAAGAAAAAGAATACATACTCGTCTCTACCGATAACATGGAAATAAAACGAAGCTACAATAGGTGTCAAGTTCAACCTAGGTAGCTATCATGCCCCGGCCAAAAACAATATGTCGTGTACCAAACTTGGTTAAATAACATGCTCAAGGTTTAGCAAAAGTCTAAAACATAATTGAAATGGATTATAGTCCAACACGAGGACTCTAATGGATTATAGTCCAACACGAGTACTTAACATGGATTATAGTCCAACACGAGGACTGTGTTTATGAACAATGGAATACTAGTAGTAAAGGTATACGTGTTCTACTATTGTACATGCCTCGCTGTACAAATCTAAGCTTGTGTCAGAAAAATCATCTCATATGTGTAGATAAAATCATAAATATTGTAATTTAATACCCTGTAAACAAGGCAACATTCTCATGTTCAATAAAAGCTTAATAGAACCCTCGATCATATATGAACACTGTATGAAAGTATAAGCACAGTAGGTGATCAAGCAGAAATACAAACAAAATAGGAAAAAAAACTCCGATGGGTCGACTCATGATTAGCTATGAGTCGACTCAGCAGACACTTATGAATAATAGGAATTAACTCCGTGAGTCGACTCATGACAGTCATGTGTCGACTCAACCTGATGAGTCGACTCATGATGAGTCATGAGTCGACTCACAGGCTGCAAACTGGATATTTCACAACGGCAGCTCAACCATCTCGTTCCATACTCTCTCTATACTGATCTCCACCTCCATAACTATCAATTCTAGACTATAAGGTAGAGATAAATTCATATATAGCATGTGCAATGAACATTAGCATGTTAGACCTAACTTTTAACTCCTAAACATGAGTGAAAACATTTAATCAAAATAAAACCTCATATTTGTTATTCTTAAAAATATTTCCAGATCTGGGTTTTCTTCAAAAACATCGTTGGTTAGGATTTAAAATCTGAAACACATGATTTCTAGCATTCACCCTAATAAGAACATTGATTTATACTTGAAAATAAGTCTTAGGCTCAATAAAACTCAAGAAAAAATTTATAAACTGTTAAAAGCATGGGAGAAAGATTAGGCGAGATTTTACTCGCCTCAGAAGTGATGATGAACAGTCCCCTTCGCTGCAATCCACAAAAAGCCGCTGAAAATCCCCAAAAATCACCCAAGAATACCCGAAAACAAGCTAGGGTTTAGAGGGGGAGAGGAGGCTAGGGTTTCTCTAGGGTTTGCTGATGAAGAAGAGTGTTTTCGGGTGGAGGGAAATATATATGAATAGATAAAACCTGATCCGAAACCCAACAACCCGAACTGAGAAAAGCTAAAAATCCACGATGAGTCAACTCATGGTATATTATGGGTCGACTCTTGGGTCATGGGTCGACTCATAATTCATGAGTCGACTCAGCAGAAACTAAATGGCAATAGGACTCGATATCGTGAGTCGACTCATGACAGTCATGGGTCGACTCATGGACTAAAAACTGCATTCTTCGATTTCTGTTGCACACGATGCAAATTTTCAACTCAACCTCATACCTGAGACATATCCACATCCTCATAAACTCAAAATACTAGTTTTCATGTACAACCATGCTATGAAGATATTTTATCATATATTAAATATTGTGTTTCACTTATATTCACATGTATGAATTATAAAAATCAACGGGGTCTTACATTCTTCCTCCCTTAAAAGAATTTCGTCCTCGAAATTTAGGAAATAATATCTAACTCATAAAGATACTTGAAAAGCATGATAATGGTCTAATCCAACCCGCACACATACACATTTCACAATACTGAATGCTAATTAGCACGTAGCGATATTCATACTTAACGATCTAAAATGATAATATTCTTACCTAACCCCTAATCTAACGGAACTAGTACGTCGGGCGAAAAATCCAAACAAGGAACCCCCCATGTATATACCATGTGTTCCGAAAGATTAAGAATTAAGTAAAAATACCCTCATTCTAGTGTTAAATATAAGTATCAATATATATATAGATATAAATATTCAAGTAAGAAGTCATATCATAAATACTTTAATTAGTTTTACCTGCTCGAACAAGTGTGGGTAGTCGCGTCGCATGTCCTCCTCACGCTCCCAAGAAGCTTCCTCAACTCTACTTCGGTTCCATTGAACTTTCACCAATAGAATCACCTTGTTCTTTAGTCTCTTGTCTTCTCTAGCAAGTATGGACACTGGAATCTCAATAGTCGACAAATCATCCCGAATCTCAATCTCCGGTGCATCAAACACTCGCTGTCGCTCCTCATCATGCAAGTGCTTCTTGAGCATAGAAATATAGAATACATTGTGTATACTAGACATAGAAGCTGGAAGATCTAGTCTGTATGACACAGCTCCAATGCGCTCTAAAATCCGAAAAGGTCTAATATATCTCAGTGCAAGCTTTCCTCGCCTCCCGAATCGTTGTACGCCTTTCATAGGCGATACCTTCAGCATAACCAAATCCCCAATCTGAAACTCTAGGGGTCTTCGCCTCTTATCTGCATAACTCTTCTGCCGACTCTGAGCGGCTAGAATCCGCTCTCTGATTAACGCTACCTTCTCGATAGTTTGCCTCACAAGCTCTGGTCCAATCATCAAACTATCCTCCGGCTTTGTCAAACATATCGGTGATCTGCAGGGTCTCTCGTACAGTGCCACATACGAAGCTATGCCGATCGTCGCTTGATAACTGTTATTATAAGTGAACTCTATCAGTGGAATATAATCCTCCCAGGTACCTTGGAAGTCAATGACACATGCTCGCAACATGTCCTCCAACACTTGGTTCACCCTCTCCGTCTGACCATCTGTCTGTGGGTGGAATACACTGCTATAAGATAGCTTGCTGCCAAACGAGTCCTGAAAACTCCTCCAAAAATACGAGGTGAAAACTGATCCTCGATCCAACACAATCGTATCTGGAACCCCCATGCAATCGAACTATCTCCCGAATGAAGATCCTCGCATACGCCTCAGCTATATAAGTAGTCCTTACTAGGATAAAATGTGTTGACTTCGTCAACCGGTCCACTATCACCCAAACCGAATCGTTCCCCTTCTTCGACTTAGGCAACTCTACAATAAAGTCCATAGAAATGTCCGCCCACTTCCATTATGGGATAGGCAACGGCTGAAGTGTGCCTGCTGGTCTCTGGTGCTCCGCCTTCACCTGCTGGCAGGTAAAACACTTCGCCACATACTCTACAATCTCCTTGCGCATACCACTCCACCAAAAGTGCCTCTTCAGGTCCTTGTACATCTTTGTGGTCCCTGGATGTACTGTGTACCGAGTACGTTGTGCCTCATCAAACAACTCCCTCTTCAGCTCTGCACTGGCTGGCATAACCAATCTACCCTTCATCCGTAGACCTCCATCTGCTCCAAAGGTCCAATCGGCTTTAGGCTCTTTGGAAATCTCCTCCTTACGGATTTGAATCCAAGAATCCTCCAACTGAGCTCTAACAACTCTGCCACTCCAAGTTGGTTGCACTGATATAGCTCCTAAAAATACTCTAGTGCCACCCAACTCAGGTCTAAAATCAAACTGGCTAAGAGTGAGAAGGTCTTGGTGCAATGAGCACCTCAGAGCCGCAATCTGATTTCGACGCTTCCTACTCAAAGCATCTGCTACGACGTTTGCCTTCCCCGGATGATGCTGAATCACGAACTCGTAGTCCTTGATAAGCTCAATCCACCTCCGCTGCCTCTGGTTGAGTTCCTTCTGAGAGAAAAGATATTTCAAACTCTGGTGGTCTGTGAACATCTCGAACTGCACTCTATACAAGTAGTGCCTCCATGACTTCAGTGTAAATACCACTACTGCTAGCTCCAAGTCATGAGTGGGATAGTTCTGCTCATGCACTCTCAACTGCCGTGAGATATAAGCTACTACTCTCTGAGTCTGCATAAGGACGCCTCCTAATGCTAATGATGCATCTGTGTAGACGACGAATGTCCTGTCGCCGCTCGGAATAGTCAAAACTGGTGTTGAGGTCAACTTAGTCTTCAAGATATCAAAGGCCTTCTGACACTCTGTGCTCCAAGTAAACTGTACACCCTTCTTCGTAAGGCGTGTAAGTGGTGTTGAAATCTTCAAGAAGTCCTGGATGATCTTCCTGTAGTAGCCTGCTAATCCCAAAAAGCTACGAATCTCTATCACTATCTTTGGTGGCTCCTAATCAAGCACTGCTGTAACCTTAGCTGGGTCTACTGATATGCCATCTCTGCTGATGATGTGGTCGAGAAATCTGACTTCTGAAAGCCAAAACTCGCACTTACTAAACTTAGCATATAACTGGTGCTCCCGTAGGGACTGCAAAGCTAAACGGAGGTGCTGTTCATGATCGGCCTCCGATCTCGAATAAATGAGGATGTCATCGATGAAAACAATCGCGAACTGATCTAAAAAGGGATGGAAAACCCGGTTCATCAAGTCCATGAATACCACGGGTGCATTGGTCAACCCAAATGGCATGACCAAGAACTCAAAAGATCTATATCGCGTGAGGAAAGCGGTCTTATGGATATCCATCTCCCGAACCCACAACTGATGATAACCAGAACGAAGATCAATCTTTAAGAAAAATCACGCTCCCTGCAACTGGTCGAACAAGTCATCAATCCTAGGCAGTGGGTACCTATTCCGGATAGTAACCTTGTTCAACTCCTGATAATCTATACATAATCTCATGCTGTCGTCCTTCTTCTTCACAAAGAGGACCGACGCGCCCCATGGAGAATGACTCTGACGAATAAAACCCTGAGCTAACAACTCGTCCAACTGCGTCTGAAGTTCTCTCATCTCAGCTGGCGCCATGCGATAGGGTGCGCAGGATATCGGGGCTGTACCAGGCTGTAACTCAATACAAAACTCAACCTCTCTCATAGGAGGTAACCCAGGTATGTCCTGAAAGACATCCTGATAATCCGAGACAACTCGAGTCTCTAATAAATCAAAACTCTGATCCCGCAGCATCACCTCGTCGATGAACGCCAGATATGATTCCGCAAAGCGATTGCCCTGAGAAGTGGCCACAATCATCCCGGGCCCATCGGACGCTCGCAATCTGACTGTCTTCACAAAACAGTCAATACTAATATGGTAGGATGACAACCAATCCATACCAAGAATGACATCAAACTCGGACATATGCAAAACTATCAAATCGACTAGGAAATCCGACTCGTCTAAACTGACCGTACACCTCCTACAAACGCTCTCCAGAAGCGATACCTCACCTAAAGAGGTGGAGACTGATAGAGGGGTGTCTAGAGGCTGAGCTACAAGCTGGAGTCTAGCCATAAATGCATGCGAGATGAAAAAATACGAAGCTCCCGAATCGAAAAGAATATGGGCGGGAAAGGAATTCACAAGGAACGTACCCTCCACAACTGCTCCGCTGGCACCGTAATCATGGGAAACCACTGCATATACTTTGCCTGTGGCTGAAGACTGCACTACTGCTAATGCTAGAGAATATGGGACAATTTGCCCTTGAGGAGCCTCCTAGACTGCTCGAACCTGCCCCTCTGCCCTCTGCGTTGCTGGTTGTGCCTCAAGCCTGTTCTGCTGACCCTGACCTCTGCCCTGCTATTGCTACTACTGCTAGTTCGGACACCTACCCTGCTGAGCTCCTGCTGGTGCACTACGACACTCTGATGCCTTATGCCCGACCTTATGGCAGTTAAAACAAGATCCCTAAAACTTGCGCTGCTGATGCGCTCTCTGATCCTGCTGGGGTCCCTTCTTATGAGAGCCGTATTGCTGCTGATGCTGATGCCCTGACAAAAGTCTCTTGTTCTTACTCTTATCCCCGTTCTGTCCTACCTTGGCCTTCCCTTCCTTGTCCTTCAGGAACATAGTAGTCTCAATCTCCTGTGAAGTGGCGGCCTCAGCTACCTCCCTAACTGAATAGAACCTCCTCGAGACGAGGTACCGGCGGAGATTAGGGTGTAGCCCTGCTAAGAACATCTGGGTTTGACGCTCTCCTGTTTGCCACATACCCGTAAAATGCAGCAACTCTATAAACCCGCTCTCATAATCCGCCACTGTCGTGTCCCCCTGAGTCATCCGGGACAACTCAAGCTCCTTCCCAGTCCGTGCTGCAGAAGAAATATACTGCCCATCAAATAAGTAGATTAAATCCTCCCATGTGAGGGTCATCCTCTGCTCTTGAGTAAACTGTAGCCGGTACCATCTCCCGGCATCTCTCGTCAGACTGTAGGATGACAACCTCTGCTTCTGAACCGAATCTACACTGAGTATGTCAAGTATATTGCTCACATCCTCCTTCCACTTGTGTGCTGCAAGAGGGTCTGGTGACTCCTGGAACTCTGGTGCCCTCATCTTCTGATACCTCTCTACCATACGGAGCCAAGCTTCCTGCTCCGTGGCTCTATCTGGTACTGCTAGTGGAATAGCTGCAGGTGCTACCTCTGGGTCTCTCTCTCTAATCGGGACGGCTGGTATCCCCTGTTGCTGAGCTACCGGTGGTGGTGGTGTCTGTGGTGCTATGTGAGTCGTTACCAACTCCTCAATGGCTGCCATCCTGGCAATAAGAGGATCAATGATATCCGCCAAATACTGAGGAGCCTGCTATGGCTCTGGTGGTGCCTGCTCCTGCTCGGGTAGAGCTTGCTGCGGCTCAGGTGGGGCCTGCTGGGGCTCTGCCTGAGCGGCCCTTCGAGTGCGGGGTCTCCCACGTACTGCCATCTCTCTGATCATAAGAAAAATAAGGTTCATGAGTCAAAATAGACGTATATTCTATTCATACATAGTACATCACAATATGATTTTTACATCACATAGTATTCACGCATATACTTTAAGAAAAAATAGTTGTCATAAAAAAAATTTCAAAATTTTGAGATATACACATATATCGTCCTCACTCATACTAGGAAATCCTTAGCGGACTCTACACATGAATCCTAAGAAACTCTAACCTAGCTCCACGACTCGACACACAATGATCCTAGGGATATTAGAACTAGAGCTCTGATACCAACTGTGACGCCCCTGGGTTTACACAAGGCTGCAGTCCGGCGTGAAACCAGGAATGTCAAACCTACCATGCACCACACCGTGCAATAACATGTTTCACCATCACAATTTCTGTGACGCCTCTGGGTTCACACAAGGCTGTAGTCCGGGGTAAAACTAGGAATGTCAAACCTGCCATGCACCACACCGTGCAATAACATGTTTCACCATCACAATTACTATCTCTCTAGTGGAATCAATAACATGTGTAGTACAAAGCAAGTAAAAGATTTTACAACAGATGCTTGATGAAATGATAGGACTCAAATTAATACATCTCCTCAATCAAATAAGCTGGAATACATAGTCAAAGTCTGAAATGGATAATAAAGATCTGGAGACCTCAACATGTCTCAAAGTACATAATGTCTGATACAGGCGATAAGGCACACAACCTTTAACTTTAGAACATAAACCTCTCAAGTCTAAAGTGTCTCAAGTGGAGTACAAAATAAAATACATCTAAAAAGAGGATAACAGATACTAGTAAGGGTAGTCCTCAACCTGCGACTCTCCGGGCTCCTGGCTCGTTACCTAAAAAGGGGAGGGACAACGAGCGTCAAAGTGCTAGCGAGCAACATCATAACCAACCCCAAGGGATAGGGCTCGTTGTATATGAAAATACAGTTAATACAATAGAATATAAATCATTTACACAAATATTAATGGGTTTTAGTACTTAGGGAAATACAACACGAGCATAGGTACGTCGAGCGAAATAATCCAAACAAGGAAACCCTCATGTATATACCTTGTATCTCAAATTGTAGATCCCTAAATACAAATCCGGAAGTTGGTCACAAGAAAAATAAAGAAAAAGAATACATACTCGTCTCTACCGATAACATGGAAATAAAACGAAGCTACAATAGGTGTCAAGTTCAACCTAGGTAGCTATCATGCCCCAGCCAAAAACAATATGTCATGTACCCAACTTGGTTAAATAACATGCTCAAGGTTTAGCAAAAGTCTAAAACATGATTGAAATGGATTATAGTCCAACACGAGGACTCTAATGGATTATAGTCCAACACGAGGACTAACATGTATTATAGTCCAACACGAGGACTGTGTTTATTAACCATGGAATACTAGTAGTAAAGGTATACGTGTTCTACTATTGTACATGCCTCGCTGTACAAATCTAAGCTTGTGTCAGAAAAATCATCTCATATGTGTAGATAAAATCATAAATACTGTAATTTAATACCCTGTAAACAAGGCAACATTCTCATGTTCAATAAAAGCTCAACAGAACCCTCGATCATATATGAACACTGTATGAAAGTATAAGCACAGTAGGTGATCAAGCAGAAATACAAACAAAATAGGAAAAAAAACTCCGATGGGTCGACTCATGATCAGCTATGAGTCGACTCAGCAGACACTTATGAATAACAGGAATTAACTCCGTGAGTCGACTCATGACAGTCATGGGTCGTCTCAACCTGATGAGTCGACTCATGATGAGTCATGAGTCGACTCATGATGAGTCATGAGTCGACTCACGGGCTGCAAACTGGATATTTCACAACGGCAGCTCAACCATCTCCTTCCATACTCCCTCTATACTGATCTCCACCTCCATAACTATCAATTCTAGACTATAAGGCAGAGATAAATTCATATATAGCATGAGCAATGAACATTAGCATGTTAGACCTAACTTTTAACTCCTAAACATGAGTGAAAACATTTAATCAAAATAAAAACTCATATTTGTTATTCTTAAAAATATTTCTAGATCTGGGTTTTCTTAAAAAACATCGTTGGTAATGATTTAAAATCTGAAACACATGATTTCTAGCATTCACCCTAATAAGAACATTGATTTATACTTGAAAATAAGTCTTAGGCTCAATAAAACTCAAGAAAAACATTTATAAACTGTTAAAAGCATGGGAGAAGGATTGGGCGAGATGTTACTCGCCTCAGAAGTGATGATGAACAGTCTCCTTCGCTACAATCCATAAAAAGCCGCTGAAAATCCCCAAAAATCACCCAAGAATATCCAAAAACGAGCTAGGGTTTAGAAGGGGAGAGGAGGCTAGGGTTTCTCTAGGGTTTTCTGATGAAGAAGAGTGTTTTCGGGTGGAGGGAAATATATATGAGTAGATAAAACCCGACCCGAAACCCAACAGATCCGAACTGAGAAAAGCCAAAAATCCACGATGAGTCGACTCATGGTATATTATGGGTCGACTCATGGGTCGTGGGTCGACTCATAATTCATGAGTCGACTCAGCAGAAACTAAATGGCAACAGGACTCGATATCATGAGTCGACTCATGACAGTCATGGGTCGACTCATGGACTAAAAACTACATTCTTCGATTTCTGTTGCACACGATGCAAATTTGCAACTCAACCTCATACCTGAGGCATATCCACATCCTCATAAACTCAAAATACTAGTTTTCATGTACAACCATGCTTTGAAGATATTTTATCATATATTAAATATTGTGTTTCACTTATATTCACATGTATGAATTATCAAAATCAACGGGGTCTTACAATCACAATCACAAACACAGTATTTTGTACTGGTTTCACCTACCCGATATACATCTAGTCCCCAAGCAAATACTGGTTGAAAGTTCTACTATGATTTTGAAAAACTTACAAAACCAAACAGCAAACCTGACCAATTTCCAAGTCCCTCACAATCTCTTCACTACGAGTTCACACCTCTCACACCCGTGAGAACACTTGCCTTGTAACAACTAAATTCTTATATACCTTGAGTGTATTGTGATATGTAGCAGTGGCTTAGGAACATTTTGAATCTCTAAAAATTGCCTAACTTGAATGTATATTGAATGATGATCAAAGGCTAACTCGGAGAATGCTTTTCTCAACACTTAGTGAAAATCTAGAAATTTTAACTCTAGAGAATACACAAAACTTGAATCTTATAGATAGGAATCAATGACCCATATTTTTGAACTTGTAACCTATTTATAGCCCTTGAAAAAACAAATTTCAAACTCTAAAAACGTACACAAAACGACTATAAACATTCACTTAATCAAAATCTAAAATGTCAGAAAACTATCTTAGTAGTCGATTAGTAGTCATTGTAGTCGACTACTCTGACTTCAAACAACTTCTGTAATTTTAGGATTTTTCTTAGTAGTTGACTATTATAGTCGTTAGTCAACTACTCTATAGATACAGAAAGTCTGGAATTCAAATTTAAAGCTTAGTAGTCAACTATAATTCTTAGTAATCGACTACTCTGTAAAAGTAGATAATCTGGAATTCTAAATTAGATCTTAGTAGTCGACTATAATGCCTAGTAGTCGACTACTCTGCATTTTTACAGAATCTATGTTTTTATCTAAGTCTTTATTAGTCGACTATAATCAGTTGTAGTCGACTACTCTGTAATATTTTAGAAACTTATATTTTGATCTAACACTTTAGTAGTCGACTATTAATCTAATTAGTCGACTACTAAGGGGTAAAAATTATGTATGAAAAATTTTTAGACTCATTGATTAACTAAATACTTTAATGGTTAACATAGGGGATTTTTATTGTTAACCAACACACTAAACCTATGTTAATGTGTTCTAATCTCTATGTGTGTGTATGTGTGAGTGATCAAGGCTTGTAGAAATTTTCTAAGTAAATGAAATTTAAAAATTACATTGGTTCATACGCTCTTCATCTTCTTTATTTCATGATGCCTTGAACTCATCTTGCACTTATTCATGTTGATAGCTACATTGAAATGTTAGTACACGATAATACACATAGTGATTCATATTATAAATAAATTGTTATTAAAAAATTATATTATAGGGACATGATATCCAACACAAAGGAAACAACCGCAGAAGTAAATAATCTCGACCAAGAGAGATTACTACTATTTTCGAGATCAAAACCAAGTTTGATCTAAAGGTATGCTGGCACAGACCTCAGATTTTTCGAACAACTCCCTCTTTATGCTAGAGTTTCCTAAGATCTGCTAGCCCTCCTTTGAATTTTGTGGTTCACTCTCTAATTTGACAGCATCTTGCCTCTAATTTTTCGATCCCATGAATAAGGGCCCTTGGCTTGTATTTATAGGGCATTGAATGCGGTTATTTGGATGAGAATGAAGGATTTGGCCACATCTTCAGTCAACAACGACCTAACCATATCTGGATATGATATCAAGTCAGTTGGGATGCTCTGGAGCAAACAAACCCTAAAATATATCAACAAACCCGTTAAAAACGCATTTCGAGAACTATAAATTCCCACAAATAGTTAATGCGCTCATTAGCTTCTCTTCGTCATTAAGCCCTCTAACATTCCATGAACCAAAAATCATCACAAGACCAAAAGAGGAACGACACAAAGGCTAGGGGCAGGAGGTCTAGGAGGCCAACCCTACACACTCCATTTCTTGAGCTCTAAGATGAGCCAGCCCCTCCGAGGGAATTGGGTCCTTAGCTATGCAATTAGATAGAATAGAAGCTAATGCAACGTCTAGCTTGCTATTTATAGGAAGAGATGTTAGACCCTAGAGGGGGGTGATTAGGGTCTTATGCTAATCTAATCCAATTTTATGCTAATTAAAACTTATTAATAAATTATTCTTCTTTCAAGATAGATATACAATATGTTATAAGCAAGAATAAGCAATATGAACAAATGAATATATCCTAGTAATGAGATATACTATGAAATATATGCAAGGATATATAAACTAACACAAGGGTGAAATAAACAATCTACAGATGTGATAGGACAATTGACAATGGCGACAAGAATGCAATGAACACTAAGCACAAATGAAACGCTAAAACAAACTCAAACACAAGCAAATGATCACGGAGTTCAGACCTTCCGTCCTACGTCTCCGCTCCCCACAACCGGGGAGAAATCCACTATCACAACTGTGATTTCTACGCTCACCCAAATAATGTTTATACCTCACAATTTTATTCACGGAGTTTGGTCCCCACGACCTACGTTTCCGCTCCTCACCTCGAGGATATCTCCACTTCACACTCGGTTTTCTAGCTAAACAAAAACTTTACAATCTCACAATATAACAAATAATTTTTTCTCTACAATAAATAAGAACTCAATGTAAGCTTACACTCAATTGTTACAAATCTCACCAACCCAAATGTACTATATATGAAAATACAATAAGCTCAAGTGGGTGTGTGTAAACAATGTGTGAAATAAAATCAAACTCAATTAAACTCTAGCAAATATAAATATCACAATATAAATGTAAACAAGCTAGATAATTGAGTTGAGAAAACTTCTCTAGAACAAGAGAGATGGAGATGTGAAGTTGAAAGCTCAAACCAAAGATGATCTCCTCTTCTTGTGAAACATTCTTCACAAACTTGAAACTTTTAACCCACACTTAAACAAAACTTAAACTCTTATAAAAACTTGTTTAAAACATCACTTGTTAGTAGAAAATAGTTATGGCAAAGGGGTATATATAGGAAAGAAGAAAACAACAAAAAAAACCCCAAAAACCCACTAAAAAACAAAAATCTGCAAGTTACCGTTACTGTGCAACGATAACTTCGGCGGTCGACCGTTGCGGTCGACCACGAGAAGCAAAACTTCAAACAGCTCTCTGGACTATAGACGATCGACCATAGCGATCGACCACACGGTAGCACTGTCGACTGTAGCGGTCGACCGCACTGTTCACTGACAGTTTCTGATTTTGATAGATTCTGGAATTTTATGTATCTGACTTTGTAAAATCAATTACAAATAGTAAATCAAATCTAAAAATCACAAAATTTTTAGGGAAGGTTATATACATGTAGATAAACATGTTAGAGAAAGAATTTCTAAAATATAATTTCTCATTTGAGAGATATAACTGTTTGAACATAGATATATAGTTTCTAAAAAAAACTACTGAAAACTTGGTTTTGTAAATTCAAATAAATATAATAAAACAACTCCAAAATTAGTAGAACTTGGGGAAATGTTTGTACATATGAAGATAAACATGAAACAAAGATTTTTTTAAATCACATTTCCCAATTGTTAAATCATATCTGTTTTGCAAAAACATGCACGAACATGTGCACAAACATGAGCTTATTAAAAACTTGATATTGTAAATTCAAATAATCATAACAAATTAATTCCAAATTTGATAAAACTTTAGAAAACATTTATAAACAGGAAATTGAACATGATAGAAAAAGAATTTCTCAAATTTGAATTTCGCATTTGTGAAAACTCGTGTATTTTGTAAGTGTGTCCAAAACATGAAAATATGATATACATGAAATTTGATGTTTTGATATAAACAATGTTTTAAAACCCTATGAAATAATTTTATAGACTTAATGAAATATATATACAATGATTGTTAAGTCCATAAACCAAAACTTGTGTATATATATAACTATATATATAAAAACCAAATATGTGTGTGTATATATGATTGAGCTTAAAGAACTAACACACATAATATAAAACCTAAACTAAATATAACCAAGCTTGATTGATCTTCGATGTAGCTCAAATTGGTACACTTGCGGATGAAGCTAGAACTTGGATTTTCAATTTAAATTGCGTAGACTTCACTCCATAATTCCGCCATCCTCCATTGGATATGATTGTGAATGCGCAATTCTATTCATCCTCCAACATGTTGTTTGTCTACAATAAATAGAATTATACAAACACTAGACAAACAACATTAGAAGTAAATTGTTTGTTAAACATCATCAAACAAGAAGGCCAATAAGAGAGACAGAGACTGGAGACGAGGACTTATTTCACTTGGAGGATGAGGCAAGGGATTTGGAAGTTGAAATGTGCCGTAGGTAGGCTTTGTGCGTTATGGATTTGCGCATAGCCTTCGCTTTACCAACTAATCCCTTCTTACGGTCTTGCGCCATGTGCTCAAAACCAGGAGGGACTGAAGAAGACCTGGCTTTGGAAGACCCGCTGGGGGAGCTGAGGAGATAGCTACAGAGGAAGCTTAGGACATGAGGGTGCCTGAGGAATAGTCGACCCCCACCCCCCACGCCTTGGGTGTGGAGAAACTGTTGCCAACGATCTCGCTATACCATCATATGTCTGCCGTCCTAAGTCACCTCAATCAACTCTGGGTCGATGCTATTCGGCTTTGCAGGCTGGGGCCCTAATTTAATGCGATTGGACCTCTGGTCTCTCTCCTAAAATCCTGCTTCTTTTGATTTTGAAAGGGAAAGGATTGAATTGCCCTTACCGTAAAATGGTGCACCCTCCTTCTTCGCTGAGCTCTGAAATTTAGGGGTAGGAGAAGCTTAGTCTACTGCCTCATTAGGGTTACCCCTATCGACCCAACCTGATTCCGATGAGGTGTTACTCTCATACTAAAAGAACCCTAGAGAGGGGTGAATAGGATATTTACTAATCTAATCTGATATCAATGCCAATTGAAAACTTATTAACTAATATATCCTAACAAAGTGATATACAATGAGATATGCAAGAATATACAATTAAACTAAGGGCGATATTAACATAAGACAACAGTGATAGGAAAATATACAAGAGAATAAGTGTGCTAATGTAAAACTCAAAAACAAGCAAATGACCACAGAGTTCGGTCACCCTCAACCTACGTCTTCGCTCCTCACCCTTAAGAAGATATTCCACTATCAACTTAAATAACTATATAATCAGTTTTCAATGGCCACCGATTAACGTTTTCAACTCACACAATTGTAACTACATAATACACTCTCTAAGTATTAGCCTAGCCAGTGTCAACTTCCTCAAGTGCTTAGATTTACCACCTCACCCTAAGCTTTACTACCAATGCCACTCGTCTTGGAATTGACCCCATCTCTCACCAACCATTCCTCTCGGTGTTCTTGTGTATTACAATATAATCTCAACAATAAAGCAAAAATACAAGGTGTTTGTTCTCTAAACAATATAAGATCTTAATTAAGCTCACACTCAAGGAATCACTCACCACAACCAAATTATGCTTAATGTGAAATACTAAAAGCTCAAAGGTTGTGTGTACATTCAATGAGTAAAATGAAATGTAAACTCAATTTAAAATCTAGCTAAATAAAATTGATAATAAACAAATATATGTATAAAGCTAAAAATTGAGTTTAGCGAAACTTCTCTGAAAAAATAAGATTGAGAGAGATTGAAATTGAAGCCCCGAAAGAATATAAATTGATCTCCTCCTCTTGTGAAACTCTCATCATATAAACACTTGAAAAACACACTTGAAACATACTTAAAACACTTGTAAACTTGTTTTAAATCATTCTTAGTTCATAGTAAGTGGTTAAGGCTGAAGGGTATTTATAGTTTTTCAAAACAATTGCACAAAACCCAAGAAAAACACTAAAAACCAAAATCTAGAAAAACTAGTTGTTATTGCAATAGATTACTATTCGGTCAACCAATGAATAGTGTTCGATGGACCGCACTGTTCACCAAAACTGTTCACAAAATGTGAAACCTAAAAATCTGCGTATCTGACATTATAAAATTAATTAAAAATAGCGAATCAACTCCAAAAATCGTGAAATTTTGAGGAACATTTTTAAACATATAGATACACATGTTAGAGAAAGAATTTGTTAAATAATGATTCTTATTTGTGAGAAATAACTATTTTAAAATACATATTCCAGACTGCTAAAAATCTATTTTTTTAAATTCAATTGAAAATAACAAAACAACTCTAACATTAGTAAAACTTTGCAAAATGTTTGTATATATGACTATGAACATGTTAGAGAAGAAAATTTTCAAATTTTATTTCTTAATTGTGAAAAATCACTTATTTTGTAAACTTTTCAACAATACGAAATCGTCAAACACTTGGTTTTGATGAAACAATTTCAAACAAGCTTGAAAATTCTTTTGAATGGATTTATAGACTTATGAGAAGATGTAAAATAGTATCACTAAGTCAATAATCTACAAACACATTATTTTCTCAAAACGATAATACATTATTTTCTCAAAACAACGTATAATGATATAAATATCAAACATATATGCATGAATATGAATATATGCATTTGTTTTATATTTATATGGATAAAACTCATTATTTCCAAAACAAAATTTATAAATAGGAAACTAGTGTATATGTATATGAATATAACTATTAGTTTTATATTTATACGATTAAACTTGAAAACCAAAACAATAAAACAAAAGCAATGTGTGTGTATAATTTGAGCTTTAAGCTTAAACACAGAAAGTATAAACCTAACACACTATACACAATATACCAAGCTGAGAAATCTTTGAGAAGCTCGTTTAAGGGAAAGTTTATCCAACCTCCAACATTGATGTTTGTGTAGATTTTCTAACAAAATAAATACAAACACTCGACACACGATGTTAAAAATTGTTTGTTAACTATCAATACTACATTAGATAGTAGGCTTATAAACATGAGACCCTATAATCTCTCCCTTTTTAATAATGACAAATAATCTACACAAATTCTATATAAAACATGCATGAACCAAATGAATATATAATTTATAGTCATCATGCATGATACCAACCAAAAGAAAATAGATACTCATAATTTACTTATTTGTCCCCCTTTGTCAATATCAAAATGGAAAAAAATACAATATATTAGGAGAGTGAATGCTCCCCCTACCTATAAGCATGGGTGAGTATAAAACAAATATAGGGAATTCTCCCCCTATCAATATACCATAAAAAGTGTGCAATGATGATTAAGGCAATATATTTAAAAGAAACCAAACAAGCTCAAACACTTGTTTCTCCTCATTATACGCATATTTGTATAACCAAAAAATATATGCATAATAGCTATGTGAGCAAATATAAATCACTAATTACATAAAAGAATACATTATAAAGCATAAACTTGATAATCGATAACCTCAAACACATAAATATCATCATAAAAGTGTTTTATAACATTCTCATAAGTACAAACACATTGTTCACACCAAAATAAATTAAAAACTATATAGTTCAAACAAAGAATACAAACCATATGAGAATCATGAACTATGGTTATAAAATTCCAAAGGTAAATCATTTTTAATTTTTTTCAACAATGTAAATGTATATATATTTGAAAATACTTTCTTTTAAAGAGAAAAATATGAGTCGTTTTAAAAATCTTATCAATTTACATAGTTACAAAAATATGAAACCCAAAAATGCAAAAACACAAAATAAACACAATTAATTTTGTTTTGGCACCAAAACATTTTTTGTGCCGGCAAGTTTATGAACATGACCCCTATCATTAAAGCTCAATGTCTTTGGCTTATGATCCCATTTGGGTGCATTTTATCCACGGACATGGTCAAAATAATAAATGTGCAAATAAACCTTATGGTTGCAATATATGCAATGAAAATAGTGCATTTCCTTGTGTTGACCTTGAGATTGTACATGATAAGCATTTGCAAAAAAAGATAATTTATTTGAAGTTCTTTGCAAATGTGAAACATTTTTTAAATCAAAACAAAATTTTGTCAAATAATCACAATAATCACATTTATACTCATGAGTATGCTTATGATATACTTTGTGTGCATGTGTATGTGTATGATGTGATGAAGCTTGATGAGATGCACAAGTAGCAACATTATTGAATTTCGTGCGTTTATGTGCATCATAACAAAATTTTACAAGATGATCATTATGGCCGTAAATCGAGGATTTATAAATTTTTCTATATATGTGTGCATAATGAGTGGATGATTTTGACTTATTTGCATTGGACTTAGCACACATATTCATTAATTTCTTATTATTATCAGTACATTTAGTTAGGGGTTGAATCTAAGAAGGATGTATGTTCTTTCATGTGATTCAACTCTTTATTAGGCATATATGCTTTGTCATAAGAAGTAGAACAATCATGATCATTTTTGAATGAATTAATATTATGTTCAATTGTTTCTACTTCTAACATGGCATCATTATTAGCATGAGTTAAGGTAGCTACTTTAGAGGTCAATTTATCATTATTTTCTTTAAGATTTTCATTTTCCTTAACAATGATATCCAACTTAGATTCTAGCTTCTCATGATTGGATTTTAAAATAACATGCTTGTTTTTTAATTCTTTAAAATTATGATGCAATTTTGTTATAGGCAAGCAATAATTTTTCATATGCACATGCAAGCTCATACATAGTTAAATCACTTTCAGAATCAGACTCGCATAACTCACAAGGGCTATCGCCTAGTGGTCGTGTGGACGATGAGGATGCTTCATCCTTACTTGAAGTGGATTTCGCCAACATGTGCCGAATCTCCTCCAAGTTACTTTAATGTGCTTTTATAAATTTTCATAATGTAGAATACTATCAAAAGAATCAACCTTGTTAGAAATAGATGTATCAAAAGAATTAAGTAAAAAATCTAACAACAGCTTGTTCATTGTAAACATTCTCTTATCATCATTGCTCTATTTAAATTTTTCCAATGTGGGTACAACATAAGTATATTCAATAATTCCCCACAAATCAAAATGTTTAGATCTAACAAAAAGTTTAAATCTAACACACCTTGAGAATAGGGAAAATTATCAATTCTTGGAACAATATTAATGGTATAACCTAAGCAATGTGCGCCATGCATATCCATAATATATAAATGCAAGAAATATAAAATTATCAAAACTGGATTAGCAAAATCAAAGTGAGGATATTTGACTCTAGGCAATTAAGCCACAAATCAAATAGCACCAATCTCTGATACCAAATAAAAAACCCTACAGGGGGTGAATAGAGTATTTGCTAATCTAATCCGATATCAATGCAAATTTAAAACTTATTAACTAATATATCCTAAAAAAGTGATATACAATGAGAGATGCTAGGATATACAATTAAATTAATGACGATATAAACATAAGACAAAGGTGATAAGTAAATATATAATAGAATAAGTACACCAATGTCAAACTCAAACACAAGCAAATGATCATGGAGTTCGGTCACCCTCGACCTACGTCTCCGCTCCTCACCCTCGAGGAGAAACTCCACTATCAACTTAAATAACTACACAATCAGTTTTCAATGGTCATCGATAAATATTTACAACTCACACAATTATAACTACATAATACATCCTCTAAGCGTTGGTCTAGCCCGTGTCAACTTCCTCAAATGTTTGGATTTACCACCTCTCCCTAGGCTTTACTACCAACGCCACTCCTCCTGGAATTGACCCCGTCTCTTACCAACCATTCTACTCAGTGTCTTTGTGTATTACAATGTGATATCAACAATAAAACACAAATACAAAGTGTTTATTCTCTAAATAAGATGACAACTCAATTAAGCTCACACTTAAGGAATCATTCACCACAACCCAAATTATACTTAATGTGAAATACTAAAAGCTTAAAGGTTGTGTATGCATTCAATGAGTAAAAGGAAATGTAAACTCAATTTGAAATCTAGCTAAATGAAATTGATAATGAACATATATATGTATAAAGCTAGAAATTGAGTTTAGTGAAACTTCTCTGAAAAACAAGAGTGAGAGAGATTGAAATTGAAGCCCCAAAAGAATATCAATTTATCTCATCCTCTTGTGAAACTCTCTTTAAATAAACACTTTAAAAACACACTTGAAAAATACACTTAAAACACTTATAAACTTGTTTTATATCTTTATTAGTTCATAGTAAATGTTGAGGGCTGAAGGGTATTTATAGTTGCTCAAAGCAATAGCCCAAGACCCAAGAAAAATATAAAAAACTAAAATCTAGAAAAACTAGCCTATTATTACAATGGATTACTGTTGGATCAATCGATGAACAATGTTCGGTTGATCGCACTGTTCACAGCATCTGAAACTTAAAAATTTGCGTAGCTTACTTTATAAAACCAATTAAAAATAGTAAATCAACTCCACAAATAGTAAAATCTTTAGGAGAGTTTCTAAACATGTAGATAAACATTTTAAAGAAAGAATTTCTTATATATCACTTCTCATTTGTTAGAAATAACTGTTTTAGTAAAGATATTTAAGATTCTGAAAAACGGCTGAAAACCTATTTTTATAAATTCAATTGAAAATAACAAAATAACTCCAAAATTAGTAAAACTTGGCAAAATGTTTGTATATATTAAGTTGAACATATTAGATAACAAAATTTTTCAAATTGTGTTTCTTAATTATGAAAAATCATTTATTTTGTAAACTATTTAATAATATGAAATCGTCAAACACTTGGTTTTGATGAAACGATTTCAAACAAGCTTGAAAATTCTTTTGAGTGGATTTATAGACTTATGAAAAGATGTAAAATAGTATCACTAAGTCAATAATCTACAAACACATTATTTTCTCAAAACGATAAATATGTTATTTTCTTAAAACGACGTATAGTGATATAAATATGAAACATGTATGTATGAATACGAATATATGTATTTGTTTCATATTTATATGGCTAAAACACATTATTTCCAAAACAAAATCTATAAATAGGAAACTAGTGTATATTTATATTATTATAACTATTAATTTCATATTTATACGATTAAAATTGAAAACCAAAACAATAAAACAAAAGCAATGTGTGTGTATAATTTGAGCTTTAAGCTTAAACACACAAAGTATAAACCTAAGACACTATACACAATATACTAAGCTAAGAAATCTTCGAGAAGATCGATCTTCGTAGCAGGAATAAAACCTGATGATGTGTTGACTTGAATGTATAGCTTCATTCCTATTTCTGCCAACCTCCGTTGAATGTCATCATTTAAGCACAAGTCCATCCAACCTCCAACGTCGATGTTTGTGTAGATTTCTTAACAAAATAAATACAAACACTCGACACACGATGTTAGAAATTATTTGTTAATCATAAAAACTAGATTAGATAGTAGGCTCATAAATATAAGGCCCAACACCCACTTCACCTGGTGTTCCTAAATCTCAAGCTTCTCGAAAGCCATCTCTGAGATAGATTTGTCGATGATCTGAGTGACGGTGTAACCTTCCATAAGGCTGCCATTAATAGGGAAGTTATATCGGAACCTAATCCTCTTGAGGACATCCGATAAATTCCTAATCTTCATCAGAACCTTGCAGCCTCTGTAGTTATCATGGAAAACGACATAATTGAAACTCATAATGCATTCTCCGATGCCTTCAAACAGCGACTGCAGGAACTCCCAATCCCAGAGGTGGTATGGAAGCCTAAAGAGGCGAATCCACATAAGGAAGGGTTTGGGCAGAGTGGAAAGGATGAGGACCACCCTCCATTAGAGGAATCTGCCATGGAAAGAGCCCATATCTATCAACTTGAGCTCCAAAGCTTGATCTAGAAGGTCGTCGAAAGGGAATTGAACCATGAAGCAAGTTCCTGCTACTTGTTTAATCTGGTGGGGCCATGCTGGGACGTGTTGGCCTTCTTGTTTTGATGATGTTTAACAAACAATTTACTTCTAATGTTGTTTGTCTAGTATTTGTGTTTTCGCATTTATTCTAGGCAAACAAAGAGTTGGACGATGGATGAAATATAGAGCTTCAACGATCATATCCAAAGGATGTTGGCAGAATGTCGGTGAAGCTTATGCAATTCAAGTTCAAGATCCAAGTTTAGCTTCATCCGCAGTGTACCAAGTTAAGCTTAATTGAAGATCAAGATTGCTTGGGTAATGTAGTTTATGATTTATATTATGTGTGTTAAGTACTCTAAGCTCAATTATCTATACACACATATTTTATTGGTTTCCTTGTATATATATGTAGTCACATATATATACAACACAAGTTTTGGGTTTTTATGTTTATAAATATGAAATTATATATTTTATATTTATTATTGTGATTTGGTTTTACTACTTAGATATGAAACAAATATATTTTCATATACATACTCATATGTTTTATTTTTTATTGTATTTGTGAAAATATTATATTCTTAGTTTTTAGACTTAACAATATTCATATACATATTTTATTAAGTCTATATAATCATTGTGCAAAGTTTCAAAACATGGTTTAACCAAAATGTCAAAATTCACATGTTTACATTTTCATGTTTTGGACTATTTTTGCAAAATGATGATTTTTCACAAATGGGAAATGCAATTTGGAAAATTCTTTTTGTAACATGTTCATTTACATGTTTATATACATTTTCCAAAGTTTCATTATTTTTGGACTTCATTTGTTATTTTTAACAATTTCTCTAAAAGTCAAAAATCTGTTTTATATCCTGTTTTTCTGTAGTATCTGTTCGCGGTCGACCGCCACGGTCGACCACCCATGAGTTCAGAAACTCACTATAGGTTTTTATAGCTTGCGGTTGACCGTGGCGGTCGACCGTAGCGAGTCCAGAGAGTTTCGCGGTCGACCGTCGCTTGTCCAGAATAGTTCTACTGCTTTTTGTTCTTCGCGGTCGACCGCCGCGGTCAACCGCCGATATGACCGTTAGACTCCAACAGCTATTTTATGAGCTATTTTTCTGGGGCTATTTTTGTTATTTGCTTGGGGTTTTTGCTGAGATTTTGAGTGGGTATAAATACCCTGTTGCTGTTCTCTTTCAAGAAAATCCAAGAAATATTTTAAATAAGTTTAAAGAGTTTTAAACAAGGGTTTAAGTGTGTTAGTGTTTGTTTTGGTTTATGAAAAAGTTTTCACAAGTGGAGGAGATCAACTTCTTGTTTGGGCTTCAATCTCCATCTCTCCATCTTGTCATCTATTGAGAAGTTTTCTAAACTCTACTCTTGCTTTTATTTATCAATTATTTGTTAATTATTATTTCTATTAAAGCTAGTTTTATATTGAGTTTAGATTTGATTTTATCTCATTGTTACACACACCCACTTGAGCTTATTGTATTTGCATTCATAACATATTTAGGTTGGTGATAGTTGTCACTCTGAGTGTGAGCTTTCATTGTGTTCTCATCCATATTAGAGAATAATCATTTGTTGTATTGAGCCTCATTGTGAGATTCACTTTGTAATACACTTGTACACCGAGTGAGGAGTGTGTGGTGAGAGTCGGGGATCGTTCCAAGAGGAGTGACGTCAGTTGACGAACCTAGGGAGAGGTTGTAACCGAGCACTTGAGGGAGACACGGCTAGGTCCAACACTTGTGTGAGTGTAGAGTGTGATTGAATAGTGTTCGTTGTGTGAGAGTTTTCGATGAACTTGTAAACCGAGTGTGTAGAAGTTCCGGCTTCCAAACCGGGTTGTGATAGTGGATTTCTCCCCGGGAGTGGGGAGTGGAGACGTAGGACGGAAGGTCCGAACTCCGTGATCATATAGTGTGTTTGAGTTTGCTTTGGCGCACTTAAGCTTATGTTTATATTTCTTGTCGCCATTGTCCATAGCTCTTTATTTATATCATCCACTATCTAGTTCATGTTGTTTACCCTTGTGTTAGTTTACATATCCTTGCATATATCATATTGTATATCTCTTTGGTAGGATATATCATCTTGTGCTAGTTTATATATCCTTGCACATAATTTTATCATATAGGATATATTCCTTTGTTCATATTGCTTATCCTAGCTCATATATCTTATTGTATTTCATACTTGCTAGGATAACTTGTTAAGTAGTTTTTAATTATCATTTAAATCGGATTAGATTAGCATAAGACCCTAATCACCCTCCCTCTAGGGTCTAACAATTGGTATCAGAGCTTGGTGCTCTTTGATTTAAGGACTAATCGCCTGAGTTAAAGATCCAAGTTATCTCTTTGTGCTAATCTTGTTTTTATTACATTTGTATCTTGCTTGTATATTTTTACAAATTATGGATATGAATGATGCATCTTGTTTAGGCTATGATTCTAGTGTTGCTCCTAAATTCAATGTTTTCCCCTATGCTAAATGCTGCTTTAGATTCAAAATATTTGTTCAATCTAAAAATATCGATTTATAAGAAATCATTGATTGTGCTTATATTGTGCCCATGTTGGAGAAGTCCAAGTGGAGCAAACATGATAAAAAGATGTTTATTATGAACAAGCTTATGTTAGAATTTTTATTAAATGCATTTGATTCATTTATGTCTAACAAGCTTGATTTTTTTGATAGCGCTTATACATTATGAAAATTCATAGAAGCGCATCAAGGAGACTTGGAGGCGATCCGACAAGCTTTGGAGGATCCCGCTTCAAGTTCTAAAGGAGCTTCATGCACACGAGCACTAGGCGATAGCCCTAGTGAGGTTTGCGAGTTCGAATCTATTAATGATTTACCTAATGATGAACTTGCTTGTGCTAGTGAAAAACTATTGCATACCTTTAACAAATTGCAAAATGATTTTATTGATTTAAAATACAAGCATGAAGATTTAAAATCCAATCATGAGAAGTTAGCTTCCAAATTTGATATCATTTCTCAAGAAAGTATTGCTCTTCAAGAAAACAATGGTATGTTAAATTTGGAAAATAAAAACTTGAAATTGGATATTGCTAACTTGACTCATGACGAAAATAATGCCATGTTAGAAGTAGAGAACATACAAAATGATATTGCTTCCTTTATAAATGACTACTTATGTTCTACTTCTAAAAATACATATGTGCCTAAAAATGAAGAATTGAATCTCATGAATAATCGTATTTCATCTTTAGATTCAACTTTGAAAATATGCTTTGATAATTATAAGAGGCTTATGGATATGTGTGCCAAGTCTAAGAAATCATCCACTCATCATGCACACATATATAGCAAAGTTTATAAGTGTTCAATTTGCGGCTGTAAAGGCCATCTAGCTAAATTTTGCTATGATGCACACAAACATAAAAATGTTAATGCTCCTTGTGCATCTCATGTAGCTTCTTCATCACATGTACACACACATGCACCCATTGTTCATCATAAGCATGCTCATGTGTATAGATGTGATCATTGTGGTCGTTTTGGTCATTTGGCCGAATATTGTTTTGATTTGAAAAAAAATTCAAATTTGCCAAATGCTTCTAGTAGACCACATACTTTTAAATGTGATGTTTGTGGTAGATTTGGCCACTTAGGAAAGTTTTGTTTAATAATGTTTCACATTTGCAAAAAGCTTCAAATAATTTACTTTTGTTTGCAAATGTTCCACGTGCACCTTTTAATGGTCAACATAAGCAAATGCTTCCTTTGAGTAATTATTGCTTTGACCGTGTTAGTGCACTAAATACGTCTAAATGGGTTCATAACCCAAGGGCTTTGAGCTTTAATGATAGGGGTCATGTCCCTAAATCTTTTGGTACCAAGAGTTCTTGGGTACCGAAACAAATTTAAATTTTAAACCAAGAATTTTAGTCTTCTTACTTTTCCTTTTCTTGGTTTTGAAAATTATGCTTTGAAACTTTTTATGAAAACAAATTTTCTTTGATCAAATTCTTTTGTTTTCATGATTATTAATTTTTTTTTGATGAGAGGACTACGTTTATATAACCTTCCAGAGTCATTGGGTGTTTATTCCCAAATCATGTTTACCGGATGCTTAAATGTTCATATGGGTTATTACTAGCTCAAGACCTAGATATGGCTGCCTCTCATGTTTTTTTGAATCAATGATGATTTGGTCTTACGCTTTTGGATTTAAACTTTAATTTATGATTTCTCTTAGTTGATTTGTTTTTATTTGAAAACATTTTGCATGTTCTCATGCTCTTTCTCTTTTGATTTCATAAATCTATTTTATACATTTTTTTATATTTGTGTAATGAGACACTATCTTCATATTGACATACTTATATGTGTTCTCATTGTCTTTTTATATATGAGTGATATTTAGCATACTTTCCATCTATGCTTGCTCACATATGTGTGCCTTAGCATTTATTGCATATATTCTATATGGCATTTTGATAGGGGGATCAATCCCTATATCTTTCTATGTTTTATACTCACACATGCTTATTGATAGGGGGAGCTTTCGCTCTCTTCATTCCTTATGGTTTCCCCTTTTTGATGTTGTCAAAGGGGGAGAAATATTATGAGTATACAATTCCTTGTATATATGCATGTGTATTATACATTGTATATTCATTTTCTTTCATGCATATATCCTTTTTGTAAATTGTTTGTCATCATCAAAAAGGGGGAGATTGTTAGCCTTCTTGTTTTGATAATGTTTAACAAACAATTTATTTCTAATATTATTTGTCTAATGTTTGTGTTTTCGCATTTATTCTAGGCAAACAACGAGTTGGAGGATGGATGAAATAGAGCTTCAACGATCATATCCAAAGGAGGTTGGCGGAATGTCGGTGAAGCTTATACAATTCAAGTTGAAGATCCAAGTTCAGTTTCATCCGCAGTGTACCAAGTCAAGCTTAATTGAAGATCAAGATTGCTTGGGTAATGTAGTTTAGGATTTATATTATGTGTGTTAAGTACTCTAAGCTCAATTATCTATACACACACATTTTATTGGTTTCCTTGTATATACATGTAGTCACATATATATACAACACAAGTTTTGGGTTTTCATGTTTATAAATATGAAATTACATATTTCATATTTATTATTGTGATTTGGTTTTACTACTTAGATATGAAACAAATATATTTTCATATACATACTCATATGTTTTATTTTCTATTGTAGTTGTGAAAATATTGTATTCTTAGTTTTTGGACTTAACAATATTCATATACATATTTTATTAAGTCTATATAATCATTGTGCAAAGTTTCAAAACATGGTTTAGTAAAAATGTCAAAATTCACATGTTTACATTTTCATGTTTTGGACTATTTTTACAAAATGATGATTTTTCACAAATGGGAAATGCAATTTGAAAAATTCTTTTTGTAACATGTTTATATACATTTCCCAAAGTTTTATTATTTTTGGACTTCATTTGTTATTTTTAACAATTTCTCTAAAAGTCAAAAATCTTTTTTATATCCTGTTTTTCTGTAGTATCTGTTCGCGGTCGACCACCACGGTTAACCGTGCATGAGTTCAGAAACTAACTATAGGTTTTTATGGCTCGCGGTCGACCGTGGCGGTCGATCGTAGCGAGTCCAGAGAGTTTCGTGGTCGACCGCCGCGGTCGACCGCCACGGTCGAATGCCGATATGACCATTGGACTCCAACGGCTATTTTCTGAGCTGTTTTTCTGGGGGTGTTTTGGTCATTTTCTTGGGGTTTTTGTTGAGATTTTGAGTGGGTATAAATACCCTATTGCTGTTCTCTTTCAAAAAAATCCAAGAAATGTTTTAAACAAGTTTAAAGAGTTTTAAACAAGGGTTTAAGTGTGTTAGTGTTTGTTTTGGTTTATGAAGAAGTTTTCACAAGTGGAGGAGATCATCTTCTTGTTTGAGCTTCAATCTCCATCTCTTCATCTTGTCATCTATTGAGAAGTTTTCTAAACTCTACTCTAGCTTTTATTTATCAATTATTTGTTAATTATCATTTCTATTAAAGCTAGTTTTATATTGAGTTTAGATTTGATTTTATCTCATTGTTACACACACCCACTTGAGCTTATTATATTTGCATTCATAACATGTTTGGGTTAGTGATAGTTGTCACTCTGAGTGTGAGCTTTCATTGTGTTCTCATCCATATTAGAGAACAATCATTTGTTGTATTGAGCCTCATTGTGAGATTCACTTTGTAATACACTTGTACACCAATTGAGGAGTGTGTAGTGAGAGTCAGGGATCGTTCCAAGAGGAGTGGCGTCGGTTGACGAACCTAGGGAGAGGTTGTAACCGAGCACTTGAGGGAGACACGGCTAGGTCCAACACTTGTGTGGGTGTAGAGTGTGATTGCATAGTGTTTGTTGTGTGAGAGTTTTCGGTGAACTTGTAAACCGAGTGTGTAGAAGTTCCGGCTTCGAAACCGGGTTGTGATAGTGGATTTCTCCCCGGGAGTGGGGGCGGAGACGTAGGACGGAAGGTCCGAACTCCGTGATCATATAGTGTGTTTGAGTTTGCTTTGGCGCACTTAAGCTTATGTTTATATTTCTTGTCGCCATTGTCCATAGCTCTTTATTTATATCATCCACTATCTAGTTCATGCTGTTTACCCTTGTGTTAGTTTATATATCCTTGCATATATCATATTGTATATCTCTTTGGTAGGATATATCATCTTGTGCTAGTTTATATATCCTTGCATATAATTTTATCATATAAGATATATGCCTTTGTTCATATTGCTTATCCTAGCTCATATATCTTGTTGTATTTCATACTTGCTAGGATAACTTGTTAAGTAGTTTTTAATTACCATTTAAATCGGATTAGATTAGCATAAGACCCTAATCACCCCCCCTCTAGGGTCTAACAGGACATTGAAGCGATAAGCGGGCATTTCTCTGAGCTCCTAGATCGAAGGATGGCATACCGCAAGGTAGAATATGGCAAAGGAGGAGGCTCTTCAATGACGTTGGTGGTATTGGAGGGGATAGGAAGCACTCGAGGAAGGGCAATGGATCTCGGGCCATGAGGCCAGTCCTGGGAGATGTTCCCTTTACCATGGCATGAAAACCAGATGAAATCACCGACAGGACAGTCCTTTCCCATGTGCGAGAGCTTATGGGAGAAGAAGCACTTAGAGGGTTTAGGAATCAGATAACTAAGAGAATCCCTAAGGAAAAAGAATCATATTTGTTCTGACATCTTTTGATATCCTAAGTAAAATGTCCATCTAAGAAAGATGAAGACTAGAAAACCTCTATTCCAATTGAATAAAGTCGAAGTAACATGAGGATTGATAGTATTTTAACACAAGTTTATATATATAGTGAGTTTAGTTCAGTGATATGATAATTTTCTTTTTAAAAGAGATAAAGAACAAGAAGTATGAGTTAATTCCAAATAGTCAAATTTCATGCTCTTTTGAAATACTTTTTATTTAAACAAGGCTTTTTAACAATCCCTTATATATTATAATCCCTAGAGTGAGAATGGAAGGTTGACACGCAACTGTCTAGCTATAAATTTATATAAAGGAAAGGCCTAAATGTCCTCACTGCAAAAGTGTACATTGTAACTTTTACAGTTCAAAATTTCTTAATTGGATGAAAGCATTATTAATGATATATAATTATAGGGATATATCTAAACGTCAATATAGTAGGAGAATGGTGATCTATGACTATGTACACGTGACACACGCAAGAAGTAAGCACAATATATATTCTTGGTGCATTTACATTCACAAGTTTATTTGCAATTTGACTCATGCAGATCGAGATGGTTGCTTCTCCAAAATATAATATTCAAGTGATAATGTATTATCAAATGAAATAATAACTAAAAAATATTCAAACTATTATCCACGAATTCCTTCGTTTGGACAATTGGACCACCACATGAACCCGTTTGCACGGATGATTTGAGTTTTTTAAGTGTTTGGCAAACGAGGTGTTTTATTGTTGTGTTTTTTAGAAAAACATTAAGTCATGATGTTTTTTTTTCCAAACAGGTTTTGAAAACGCCATTAATAGTTATTATTTATAAAGTGGCGGCGGCGGCGAGCAGACGGCGGGTGGCTGGCGGGCGGCGGGCGGGCGACTAACGTCGGCGGCCGGCGGCGGCGACCGGCGGGTAGCCGGGCGGGCGGCGACGGCGGCTAGCGGGTGGCCGAGCGGCATCGGGTGGCGTGCGATGGGCGGGCGGGCGGCGGGTGGCCGACAACCGACCGACGAGCGGCGGGCGGACGTCGACCATTGGCGGCGGCGGCCATTGGACGGCTGGGTGGCAGGCGGGTAAGCGGCGGCGGCGGGTGGGCGGTAGCGTTGAGCTGCAACCGGATGACGGGCGGGCGGCGGTGACGGTCGGACGACAGGCGTGCGGCGAAGGGCGGCCGTAGCGGCCAGACGACGGGCGGGTGGCGGCGGCGGCTGGCGGGCGCCGGTGGCGATGGGCGGTGGTGGCCGAACGACAGGCTGGTGGCAGGCGATGGGCGGCGGCGGGAGGGCGGCGGCGCGCAGGCGATGGGCGACAGCAGGTGGCGGCGGCGTCGGGCGGGCGGGCGACGGCGCGCAGGCAATGGGCGACAGCAGGTGGTGGCGGCGTCGGGCGGGCGGGCGACGGCTGTGGGTGGCGGCGTCTTAGATGAAAAACGGAATCTCAAAACACCTCTTTGTTGTTTTGATAAAATTGTTTATTTTTTAGATTTTGTAAATGGTCAAGTCAAAAAAACGTCCCAGTTGTCAAACACTTTTTATTATTTTTATTAAAAATAAAAACAAAAACGACAAAAACGCCACATTCGTCAAACGCTCTAATATACAATTCTAAAAGCTATTAAACTTCGAGATGAATAGGGATTGGACAACAAAAATTAATTATTAAAGTGTGCTAATGTTGTGAAAGTTTCCGGCTAACTTTATATGGTTGGATGGCATAACAAGTGTCAAGTTTGTCATTTTGTGTTGGATTGAAATTTTACGGTTCTTCTTTATGAGCTATCATTATCTATTGTTTCCCCTGTTCCGACAACCTAATTAAAAGAACTCAAATCATATTTTTTCAATTAGGCTAAAATTTGGAGTTTACCCTCGATCAGTTCAGTAGTACAGGCTTAATAGATTTGGTATAATCTAGATAAAAGTTAAGACAATTATTTAGGAGTATAATCTAGATTGTCTACAATATTGTATTGACCAAACATAAAAATTTATAATTTACCAAATACTGGATGGCAGTGACACGCATATCAACATCCCGAGTCACATAATAATATTTATAAATCAGTTTCCATAACTTGCGGGTTCATCCAAAGAGAACCTACTTCTAGACTTAAAAACCTTGGAACCAATTATGGAACACTTGACATGACATTTTGTTGACCTTGATATTAATTAGTAGCACATGTCATCAATTTACATAATTGATTACAACTTGGTATATTAGTAAGACCTCTCTTCCAGTTTGGCATTTTCGATAATTCCTTCAGAACTTAGGTATTATAGCGAGCTCTCGACTCAATTAGTCTCATTTTCTGGAATTCGATCTTCTCTATTGCTAGAAATTAGTGAATGGACCACTATTTTATCAGAATTATTTATTATCCAGTGGATAAATATGATTTATCTTTTGAGTGCAAATTAGCAATGATTGCAATTCAGGGAAGCTATACTAAGTAGTAGATTTGGGATGAATCACAATCACCCATGAGGTAATCAACGATTGAAATATAAAGTAATGGTCATTCCAATACTTTTATTTTTTGTTAGTGGAGAAGAACCAAATTATATTTTCTTGCAGCCGGCAAAAAAATTAGCGCGAAAATATGATGGTAGCTCATGCGATTACTTTTGAGGGTTATTAGGATGGTGAGTGTCTGGGTTTAAGTTACTTTTTTGCTTGATTGATAGTCCTGACACCTTCTTAGGAGTTTAACTAACCCTAAAATTTTCAAATTCCTCTACTTTCCAAGATCGAGTATAAATAGATAGAGGGAGAGAGATTACTATATCTACTCTCCATTCCATCTCTTAATATCCGTCAACCTGTTAAAACTATGCCCAATTCTTTGATGCATTCCAGATTTTTTTTAGTTTGACTTTTAGCTTAATAAGGCCACTGTGACATTTTAGCTAATTTGAAGATGATCCCAATTCGAATATGAGAAATGAGAAGGGGAAGAATTCTAGATATGAACTCTAATTTTAATTCCAACCTAATTTTTACAAATAAACTCAGCCAACTGCGCATGTCATTTACTTTTGTTCATGTTATCTTCCGACCCATTCGAAAATGAGATTGCATGACCTCACATAATGTCAAAAAATTTTGCTGGTAGCGAGAAAATGGGGCTTATTGCATCTTAGGCTCACTTTTTAGTGACCTAGCTAATTGTCGTCAGAACTAGAGAAATGGTGGTGCTATAGGGACCGAAAAACATGGGACCTTACATGGGTTAGGTGTCGGCTCCCTGTCCCATGATGCACTGTTCATGAATAGTGCATCATAGGACAGGGAGCCAACACCTGACCTGTCCCATGTATGCCCCTATATTTTTGGGTCCCTAAGTCATTTTTCCTGAAGAAAATACCAAATTGGTATACGTAATTGGTATATCCTATGAATTTTTGGTCCAAAGACAATTGATTGGATAAGTCTCACAGAATCTATGAAAGTCTTGTAAAAGTTCATCGACTGAAATACTATACATTAAAAATTAATGGTAATATTCATCTCTCTAAAGTCATAAAACAAACTCACTCCCTATTTGTTTTTCTCATTTCCCTTTATTGTCTCCTGTTAAATATTGTGTGTATGTCTCTATGTATATATAGCCTTTTTTTAGTCCCACATCGGTCAGGATATTAGAACAATATTTCCTCTTTACTTTGTATATAAACACTACAATATCAATAAAGACATTATCGCTTTCTTGCGAAAGCTCTATATTTATCATGATACCAAATTGGGGTTCCTTATAATCTAACATCATCATAATCGTGACATCTATTTCTTGTTAACAAATTGCCTTTTGTGAGAAACACCACATATGTATAATATTCAGCACATCCCCACATATGTATAATATTGTGCACATCCCTTAAACCGCAATTAAATCTAGCAAAGACAAATCACCAAGAAGAAATACAAGCCATTGTATGGTTGAGCCTTGGATAATTGGAGATTAGTGTTCATATAAGGATGGGTGAGCAAGGAAGTGACGAAGAATAAAATGACAATCTATCTTGATATGCTTTGTTGACTCGTAAAAATTGGGTTTGCTAGCAATCTTAATCGCACTCATATTATCGCAATGTCGAGAAGTCACTGTGGGAGAAGAAACTTCCATGTCGAGGAAATGGTGTCATAGCTAGACAATCTTAGCATTGGTGGATGTCATAGCTTGATACTCAGGTTTGGCATTAGGGAAGGACACAATATCTTGTTTCTTGAACTTCCAAGAGATCAGAGAGCGTTGATGTCTTTGGTGGCATCCCCTGCTATAGGTGGTGCTATAAGGGCTTTGGACGTGTCATTTATGTGCCCCCACAGACCACATTGCAAAAGATGACATGTAAAGAGAAGGACCAAATTCGGTAGTTTTTACAATCAAGTTTGACATCAATGTTGTGTTGATGGAAATTTATTTCCTGCATTGTCATACATGTGAGATAAGAGGTAATTAAATATATTACATACGTAGGCTTTCTTTAGTCCCAAATTAGGCAAGAACTAGAACAATTCCTCTTTACCTCTTATATAGGCATTGCAACTTCAAAAAAGAGATTATCCCTTTTCTACCAAAAGCTCTACATTTATCATTCTTTCTCGAGAACACCAATAACCGAACATGCCCGGAAGTTCATATGGAAGGTTTTCCTAGTTCATCTGAGTGAATTCTATAATCCTTTATAATGACCAGAAGAAACCTAGCATTAGCTAACCAAACTCTCAATTACCCTGTTTGTGCATGATGTCAAATACCATGTTTGAAAAACAACTAACAAAAATAAATAAAGCACAAAAAGAAAAATATCATTGTCCTTTATTAAAATATTCTTTAAAGCAATGAAGATGAAGATCCGTAAAGAAGCAATGTAATGATGTAAGCATGAGGCACTCTATCTCATTGAATCAAACTCCAATGAAAAGCACACTAAGAAGAAGCTGAACGAGTCTCAGGGGATTTTATCAACTCTCTCTCTCTCTCAAACTATAGAATAAAGATCTCACCTTTTTTGTGTATTTACCTTCTTGAACTTTATTTTAATTATGATCTCCAACTCCTCTTAAATAGATCTTGGTAGGATAGGAAAAAAATACCCAAATTTGAGTGCAAATAAGAGATCAAATTACTCGACAAATGGCTGAGATTAAATCTTGTAAACTACAAAATTTCGTCATAACCATCGATGGTGGATCACGAACAACGATGGTCCCTTGGTGATCAATGATGGTTCCACAATAGCCATCAAGTGTACTGGTTTTAATTTCTAGATTTCTTCGATTGTCTCCTGTATAAATCGATGGTTCCCTATGACCATTGATGGCCACTGTAGGCCATCGATGGTGTGAGGCCTATGGATTCACACAAGGCTGCAGTCCGATGTGAATCCAAGAATATCAAACCTATCATGTGTTAGACCCTAGAGGGGGGTGATTAGGGTCTTATGCTAATCTAATCTGATTTTATACCAATTAAAACTAATTAACAAATTATTCTTGTAAGAGAGATATACAATATGTTACAAGCAAGAATAATCAATATGAACAAAGAGCAATATCCTAGCAATGATATATACTATGAGATATATGCGAGGATATACAATGAACACAAAGGTAAACAATCTAAACTAGATAGTGGGCAATATAAACAACAAGCAATATACAAAGGTGATATAAGATATGAGCATAAGAAAGGTGCGCCAATACAATCACAAACAAACAATATGATCACGGAGTTCGGACCTTCCGTCCTATGTCTCCGCTCCCCACTCCTAGGGAGAAATCCACTATCACAACTGGGTTTTCTACGCTCTCCCGAATAACGTTTACACCTCAAAATTTTATTCACGAAATTCGGTCCCCACGACCTACGTCTCCGCTCCTCACCTCGAGAAGATCTCCACTACACACTCGGTTTTCTAGCTAATCGAAAACTTTACAATCTCATAATATAACAAATGATTTGTTCTCTATAATAGATGAGAACTCAATATAGGCTCACACTCAAAGTTAAAATTCTCACCAACCCAAATATACTATGTATAAAAATACAATAAGCTTAATGTGGGTGTGTGACGCCCCAGGGTTCACACAAGGTTGCAGTCCCAGGTGAAACCCGGATTGTCAAACCTGCTAAGCACCAAACACCATGCTACGACATGTTTCACCATCACAATCGTTATCTCTCTAGTGGAAATAATAAATAGATGAAGGTACAGACAGACAAAACTAGAAATAGAACAACACCGAATATACACAGAAGAAGCACAAGAACTATTAATAATGAGCTCAACTGGAATGAAATAGATATATCTCTGAGTCTGAACTAAATCTCAAATATAATGAGTCAAATAAACAAAGTCTTACAATAGCTCTCAACTCTATGAAATAAAATACCAATCTAGAGTCTGAAAATAATCGACTACATGTGGAGTTCTACAATAACTATAAAATATAATAAATAGCTAAACGGACAACTAAGATGTCCCATCAACCTGCGACTCCTCGTGCGCCGGACTCGTTGCCTGAAAAGGGGGAAAACAATGAGCGTTAAAGTGCTAGCGAGATCATGACTACCTCTCCCAGGGGAAGGGATAGGAGTATATAGAAAAATAGAGTCAGTACATACATATATCAAATTATTCATATATTTTTCTATGAATGAGAATTAAATAATTAATGATAAATACCCTAATCTCTAACATAAAGAATAATCATCTCCTCTCGAAACTACGTTTGAGTGATCTGATCTAACATAAGAGGATATCAACAATTGCTAAAATAAAACTATCTGCCGTTCATAATGGGTGTATTAAAATCTCAAAGGAAATACCCAACTCACGGGCAATCTATCATGAATGTAAAGCTTACAACTGATCAATTATCTATGTGTGCATTATCTTGTGCTATAGCGATACTCTCGTAATGCTCTTACTCAATCGCTCTACGGCAATAGGTTTTATTATCTCCTTATTCCGGATACGTGTAATAACGATACTTTTGTAATACTCTTACTCAATCGTTCTGCGGGAAATATGTTTCATCTCCCTATTTCCGGATACGTATAGAACAACATTATTCATATGTGTTTATCAAATTAACTCTTGTCAAAAGTGTGTCAATCTAACACAATCTAGCATACATGCATAAAATCTCGGTGTGCGTCACCACATTGAAGTTCACCATAATCCCAGGTGTTTAACAATTACTAATATCATAGTCAATCATCATAAGGTCGAGAAATCCATTCGACATCCAAATTCCAACGCTTATAAACATGCACAGCCAAAAAACAAACTTGCAGTCGACCGTGACGGTCGAACGTGACGGCCTCCAGAGACTACCCAGGTCTCTGTCCTGCACGTGGTCGACCGTGGCGGTCGACCGTGAACCTTGATTCCAGATTCTCAGTTTTTTTGTGTGTTTGTCATGTTCATGTCGTGTTTTTTGATTCAAACATGATTAAATCTTCATAAAACTTGTATGCAAACATGTCACAATAGATATGAACATCTAGAAATAACTCAACAATTATAAACATGATTTTATGCATTAGATTTGTATTCAAACCCCTAAAAACATGTATAAAAGTTCAAAACAACGAATCAAACTTCTTTCTTTGGATTAACCATGTTTTAAAATCATCAACAGATCTAAATCACATCAGTAAAAACGTTCTCAACCTTTTTAGCATGAAAAGACTTAATCTTTATACATATAATACAAAAGAGATTGACTTTATTCATAAACTAGTCATTTAGGCTTTACAAAACATGTTTAAAACTCTTTAAAAACGTTTTGAAAACTAGGAGGGAAATTAAAAGAGGTGATACTCATCTGGGGTTGTAGGAAAACGTGTTAGAAGCAAGGTTAAAAAAGATCTCCACTCCAAAAGCCAAGAATCACCTGAAAATCCACTTGAAAGACTTCAATCTTCTCTAAGAAATCAAACTAAGGTTTAGGGGGATTTTGGTGGCTGTTAGGGTTCTTAGAAAAACTGAGAAAACGTGAAAAAACTCATATATATATCAGGGGAAAACAGATATGGGTTTAGAAATCCGAAACCAACTCAAAACATGAGAAAAACAAACTGCAGGTATCGCGATCGATCGTGGCGGTCGACCGGGCAGCGGTCGACCGTGGCGGTCGATCGGACCGGACATTTCCAGTTTCTCATGTGTTTGGCCATTTGTGCATGTTTCAACTCTTCTCTCTCTCTCATGTATGAACTCGTTCATACTCAAAACACATGGTATTATACTCATATACCATTAAATGATATTTATCATACTAAATATCCACATATCATAATTTATCACACATTAATTATTTTTTTAAAAAATTATCATTTTTTTACATCCCCCCCCCCCCCCCCCTCTTAAGAGGATTTCATCCTCAAAATTCCGCAGTCACATCATAAATCTCAAAATCTAGGAAAAACATATTAAGAAGGTGTAATTCATATTAATAATTCCTTCTACACCTATCACATAGCATTAGCACAATGATATTTAAAGCTAACTACCTAGAATGTAAACATTCTTACCTAAATCCTTAACTAAACGAAATTGGTACGTCGAGTGAACTAATCCAAACAAAGAAACTCTCATGTATATACCATATACTTCAATTTATTAAGGATTAGGTAAAAATATCCCCGTTCTAGTGTTAAAGATAAAAAAATGAATGTGACTAAACAATCATAGATAATGACAACTATCAAGTCATATAAACATATTAACATCATACATGTCCAAACAGGTGCGGGTACTCGCGACGGACATCCTCCTCGCACTCCCAAGAAATCTCTTCGGTTCATTGCCGGTTCCACTAAACTTTCACTAATGGAATAACTTTATTTCTAACATTTTTATTCTCTCTAGCAAGTATGCATACCAGTACTTCTACGGTAGTCAAATCATCCTAAATCTCAATCTCTGGTGAGTCAATCACCCTCTGTTGCTCATCATCCCGCAGATGCTTCTTAAGCATCAAGACATGAAAGACACCGTGTACACTCGACATCGATGCTGGAAGATCTAATCTATAAGAAACAGCTCCAATGCGCTTGATGATCCTGAAAGGACTATCATATCTCGGGGCAAGCTTCCCCTGTCTACCGAATCGCTGAACGCCCTTCATCGGTGATACTTTCAACATGACCGAGTCTCCGACCTGGAACTCTAAAGGTCATCTCCGCTGATCTGTATAGCTCTTCTACCGACTCTGTGCCACAAGAATGCACTCTCGAATCAATGCCATCTTCTCTGTGGTTTGTCTAACTAACTCTGGACCAATTAATAGACTATCCTCTGGCTCTGCCTAACATATAGGCAATCTGCAAGGTCTCCCGTACAAAGCTTCATACGGTGCCATTCCGATGGTAGCTTCATAACTATTATTATATGCAAATTCAATCAGTGGGATGTGATCCTCCTAGCTACCTTGAAAGTCTATAATGCATGCTCTCAGCATGTCTTCTAAAATCTGATTCACCCTCTCAGTCTGTCCATCTGTCTGGGGGTGAAAAACACTGCTAAATGACAACTGACTACCAAAAGCATCCTGAAAACTCCTCTAAAAATGAGATGTGAAGACTGAGCCCCGATATAATACAATCGTCTCCGAAACTCCATGCAATCTAACAATCTTCCAAATGAAGATCCTCGCATATGTATCTGCCGTATAAGTCGTCCTCACAGGTAAGAAATGTGCAGACTTGGTCAATCTGTCCATTATAACCCAGATAGAATCATTTTCTTTCTTTAACTTGGGCAACCCCATTATGAAATCTATGGAAACATCTGCCCACTTCCACTCGGGAATGTGTAAAGGCTGTAGGGTTCCAGCAGGTCTTTGATGTTCTGCCTTAACCTGTTGGCAGGTATAAAACTTAGCCACATAATCTGAAATCTCTCTGTGCATACCACTCCACCAAAAATACCTCTTCAGATCCTTGTACATTTTCGTCGTGCCTGGGTGCACTGTATATCCACTGCTATGAGCTTCATCAAATAGTTCCCTCTTTAACTGTAGATTGTTCGGCATAACGATCATGCCCTTCATCCTAAGGCCTCCATCTAATCCAATAGTCCAATCTTCCTTGGATTCTTTGGAGATCTCCCCCTTGCGTGTTTAAATCCAAGAATTCTCTAACTGAGCTCTGACTACTCTATCTCTGCAAGATGTCTGTACGGATAACGCTCCTAAGAACACATGGCTCTCGCTAATCTCTGGCCTGAAATCAAAATGGCTGAGGGTATAAAGATCCCGATATAGTGAATACCTCAAAGCTGCTAGTCCGCGTCGACACTTCCTGCTCAACGCATCCACTACCACGTTCACCTTTCTCGGATGATACTGTATGGAAAACTCATAATCCTTAATAAACTCTACCCATCACCGTTGCCTCTGGTTGAGTTCTTTCTGTGAGAATAGGTACTTCAAACTCTGGTGATCTGTGAATAGCTCAAACTGTACTCCGTACAAGTAATGTCTCCATGCCTTCAGTGCAAAGACCACTGTTGCTAGCTCCAAATCGTGCGTAGGATAATTCTGCTCATGAGTCCTCAGCTACCTTGAAATATAGGCTACGACTCTCTGGGCTGCATCAATACACCGCCAAGACCTGATAAGGATGCATCAGTGTAGACAACAAAAGTCTTATCACTGCTAGGAATAACCAATACTAGTGCTGAAGTCAACTTAGTCCTTAAAGTCTCAAATGCCTTCTAGCACTCTGTGCTCCAAATGAACTGTACACCCTTCTTAGTAAGGCGTGTAAGTGGTGTGGTAATCCTCGAGAAGTCCTAAATGAATTTTCTATAATAGCCTGCTAGGCCTAAGAAGCTATGAATCTCGGTAACTGTTTTCGGTGGTTCCCAATCAAGTACGGCTTCTACCTTAGTCGGATCAACTGTAATGCCCTCCCAGCTAATAACATGGCCTAAAAATCTGACTTCTGATAACCAGAATTCACACTTACTAAACATAGCATATAACTGGTGCTCTCTCAATATCTGCAATGCTAAGCTCAAATGCTGCTCCTGCTTTGCCTCCGACCTTGAGTAGATAAGAATATAGTCGATGAAGACTATCACAAACTGGTCCAAGTACGAACGAAAAACCCGATTCATCAAATCTATGAATACTGCGGGTGCATTGGTCAGCCCAAATGACATGACAAGAAACTTGAAAGACCCATATCGAGTTAAGAAAGCGGTATTAGGAATATCCATCTTCCGAACTCGCAACTAATGATGACTGGAACGAAGATCTATCTTCAAGAAATACTACGCTCCCTACAACTGGTCGAACAAGTCATCGATCCGCGGTAACTTCTGATACCATCCTCCTGCATTGCCCTTGAGGCTGAAAGCTGCTAGCCTCTGCTTCTGAACAGTGTTGACATTCAGCATGTCCAAGATGTTGCTCACATATTCTTTCCACTTATGCGCAGCAATAGAATCCGTCGAATCGTAGAACTCTGGTGCTTTCAACTTTTGATACCTCTCAACTAAACAAAGCTAATCCTCCTGATCATCTGCTCTATTATCAACTGGTGGTGTCGGTGGGACCGCTGGTGCCCTCTCTAGTATTTCTTCTTGAATAGATGATTCCTAAACGGGCGCCTCTTCATGAACAAAAGGCTCTTGACAAACCTGGGCTGCTAACTGCCCCTCAATAGCCGCAATATAAGCTACCAATAGTGCTATGAGACCCACAAGGTATTGCGGAGCCTGCTGTAGTTCGGGCTCCCTATCTTCCTGCTCAACTCCCTGAGCACGAGAAACTCGGCGTCCACGACCTCTTCCTAACATCTATAATTCCAAAATAGAGCTTATTAGGTAGTAAATTGGATCTCAAGCATGAATGATATAACATCTACCAATAAGTAAATCGTATCACATGTATCTCATATCATGCTTTATTATTCAAAGCAAATAGATCATCATAAAAAAAATTTGATTTTCCGCATATATATATAGTACGTCCTCACTCATGCTAATGATTCCTAGCGGACTGTATACATGATCCCTAGGAAACTTTATCCTAAACTCCACAATATGACATAGGAATGATCCTAATGATGCTGAACTAGAGCTCTGATACCAACTGTGACGTCCCAGGGTTCACACAAGGCTGCAGTCCCAGGTAAAACCAGGATTGTTAAACCTATCAAGCATCAAACACCATGCTACGATATGTTTCACCATCACAATCATTATCTCTCTAGTGGAAATAATAAATAGATGAAGGTACAGACAGGCAAAACTAGAAATAGAACAACACAGAATATACACAGAAGAAGCACAAGAACTATTAACAATGAGCCCAACTGGAATAAAATAGATATATCTCTGAGTCTGAACTAAATTTCAAATACAATGAGTCATAAACAAAGTCTTACAATAGTTCTCAACTCTATGAAATAAAATACCAATCTAGAGTCTGGAAATAATCAACTACATGTAGAGTTCTGCAATAACTACAAAATATAATAAATTTCTAAACGAACAACTAAGATATCTCATCAACCTGCGACTCTCTGTGCGTCGGACTCGCTGCTTGAAAAGGGGGAAAACAACGAGCATCAAAGCGCTAGCGAGATCATCACTACCTCTCCCCAGGGGAGGGATAGGAGTATATAGAAAAATAGAGTCAGTACATACATATATCAAATTATTCATATATTTCTCTATGAATAAAAAATAAATAATCAATGATAAATACCACAATCTCCAACATAAAGAATAATCATCTCCTCTTGAACTACGTCCGAGTGATCTTCTCTAGCATAAGAGGATATCAATAATTGCTAAAACAAAAGTATCTATCGTTCATAACGGGTGTATCAAAATCTCAAAGGAAATACCCTACTCGCAGGCAATCTATCATGAATGTAAAGCTTACAACTGATCAATTATCTATGTGTGCATCATCTTGTGCTATAGCGATACTCTCGTAATGCTCTTACTCAATTGCTCTGCGACAATAGGTTTTATTATCTCCCTATTTCAGATACGTGTAATAACGATACTTTTGTAATACTCTTACTCAATCGTTCTGCGACAAATAGGTTTCATCTCCCTATTTTCAAATACGTATAGAACAACATTATTCATATGTATTTATCAAATTAACTCATGTCGAAAGTGTGTTAATCTAACACAATCTAGCATACATGCACAAAATCTCGGTGTGCGTGACCACATTGAAGTTCACCATAATCCCAGGTGTTTAACAATAACTAATATCATAGTCTATCATCATAAAGTCGAGAAATCCATTCGACATCCAAATTCCAACCCATATAAACATGCACAGCGAAAAAACAAACTGGCGGTCGATCGTGGTGGTTGATCGTGATGGGCTCCAGAGACTACCCAGGTCTCTGTCCTGTACGCGGTCGACCGTGGCAGTCGACCGTGAACCCTGATTCTAAATTCTCAGTTTTTTTTGTGTATGTCGTTTTCACGTCGTGTTTTTGTGATTCAAACATGATTAAATCTTCATAAAACATGTATGCAAACATGTCACAACAGATATGAACATCTGGAAACAACTCAACAATTATAAACAAGATTTTTTGTATTAGATTTGTATTCAAAACCCTAAAAACATGCATAAAAGCTTAAAACAATGAATCAAACTTCTTTCTTTAGATTAATCATGTTTTAAAATCATCAACAGATCTAAGTCACATCTGTAAAAACGTTCTCAACCTTTTTAGCATGAAATGACTTAATCTTTATACATATAATACAAAAGAGATTGACTTTATTCATAAACTAGTCATTTAGGCTCTACAAAATATGTTTAAAACTCTTTAAAAATGTTTTGAAAACTAGGAGGGGGGTTAGCAGAGATGATACTCATCTGAGATTGTAGGAAAACGTGTTAGAAGCAAGGTTAAAAAAGATCTCCACTCCAAAAGCAAAGAATCACCCGAAAATCAACTTGAAAGACTTCAATCTTCTCCAAGAAATTAAACTAGGGTTTAGAGGGGTTTTGGTGGTTGTTAGGGTTCTTAGAAAACTGAGAAAACGTAAAAAACTCATATATATATATCAGGGGAAAACAGATATGGGTTTAGAAATCCGAAACTAACTCAAAACAAGAGAAAAATAAACTGCAAGTATCGCGGTTGACCATGGCGGTCGACCGGGCAGCAGTCGACCGCGACGGTCGACCGGACCGGACATTTCAAGTTTCTCATGTGTTTGGCCATTTGTGCATGTTTCAACTCTTCTCTCTCTCTCTCTCTCATGTATGAACTCGTTCATACTCAAAACACATGGTATTATACTCATATACCATTAAATGATATTTATCATACTAAATATCCACATATTATAATTTATCACACATTAATTATATTATTCATAAATTATCGGGGTTTTACAGGGTGTGTGTAACAATAAGATTTATCAAATCTAAACTTAATATAAAAACTAGCATTAAAGAATGATAATCAAACAAATATGCAAATGTAAAGCTAGATATGAGTTTATAAATTCTTCTCTAAAAAACAAGATGGAGAGATGGATTAAGATGAAGCTCAATCAATGTAGATAATCTCCTCCACTTGTAAAACAATCTTCATAAACCAAACAAACTTTAAATCAAACTTAAACCCTTGTTAAAAACTCTTTTAAACTTGTTTTAAAACATTCCATTGGTTTTTTTGGTAGAGAGGGGTTTGAGGGTTTATATAGGAAGAAAAACTAACAGTCAAAACCCCAAGACAAAAGACCAAAAAGCCCACAGAATTGGAAATCAGATTCTGTACAAATAGAGCCGTTGGGCAATCGGCGGTCGACCATGGGAATTTCGCGGTCGACTGCGAGCAACTCAGAAGCAAAAACTGGGTTCAGGAAAACAGCCGGTCGACCGTAACGGTTGACCGCAAAAGACTCTGGACTGCATTCGGTCGATCGTCACAGTCGACCGTGAGCCACCAAAACACAAATTGAATCTTTGGACTCAAGGCGGTCGACCGTGGTGGTCGACTGCAAATAGATACATAAAATTTCTAGGTTTGAAACAGTTTTTTTGATTTTAAAACCCTATTTAAAAATATCAAATAAATTTTAAAAAATGTAAAACTTTGGAAAATGATTGTAGATATGATAATAAACATGCTACAATAACTAGTTTTCAAAAAGGACCTACCAAATAAAAAATATCATCATTTTGCAAAATAGTCCAAAACATAAAAGTGTAAACACATGAGTTTTGACATTTTATCTTAACCATGTATTGAAACATTACAAAATGATTATATAGACTTAATAAAAGATGTATATGATTGTTATTAAGTCCAAAAATTGAGAATAAAATATTTTCACAAATTTGCATATTTTGCAACCTTTTCAAAAACAATAAATATGATTTCATTGAGCTAAATAAATTGATATTGATGAAATAATATATATGCATATAAGTATGAAACAAGAAATGTATATTCAATTGTTTCATAAAAAAACTTAAAAACTATCAAACCAAAACATTTTTTTTTTGAAAAGTAAGTAATTTTCATTAATACTTAAATCCAAGTACAATTGGTAGATAATTGGCTAGATCAATCTGGTAATTGACTAAGTAGACTGTAGAGAGGGGAGAGGACCCTAGCCGTCACCCTCAACTAAGCCACCTAGGAAGAAACCAGAAAGAACAAAAGCCAACAATCAGATATGTACAACCTG
>BQKN01064348.1:187393-201069 GCA_022839385.1 Asparagus kiusianus | reverse complement strand
CAAATTGATTGGGAAAGTTTGTATAAACCCAAGAATTATTATTTATCTTCTTAGATGCTGGGTAATAATTCGGCCCCTCTTCTACAATCCTCCTCCTCTTTATCAACTAACGATATTCTTGTAAGGTTCTCACAATATCATGTGGATTCAATGTCCTTACTCAATCGTTCTGCGGCAATAGGTATATGTTCCTATTCTAGATGATGCATCCAGATGATCGTAGAGTTAGTATAGGCATATCGGCCCAATCTGGAAAAATATCAATCATCTCCGAGTATTGGTATAACCGCGATCTCATTAAGGAAAACATCTAATACTCCTAGTGTGGTACTGTAAAACCCTGTACATTTTAATAATTTATATATATGTGATTATTAGAGAAAAATAATATTTATTTATGATAAATGTCTTTATGTCATGTTTGTGCATGATAACTAGTGTTTTGAGTTTATGTGAATGTATATATGCATCAGGATTGAGGTTGAGTTTTGCAAATTTGCAAATCATGCACAAGAAGAAATAGAGTCTGTTCGGTCGACCGCGAGTCGACTCATGTGTTCGGTCGCCCTGAGTCGACTGACGACTGATTTCTAGGTTTTTGCAGTTCAGGTCTGTTTGGATTTTTGGGTCGGGTTTTAACTATTGGTATTTATCTCTTTTACCCGAGAAACCCCCCCCTTTCATCAGTCCTCCCTAGAAACCCTAGCCCCCTTTCCCCACTAAAACCCTAGCTTCGGATTTTGGACGTTTTTGGGAGTTTTCGGGGATTTTCAGCAGCTTCTTGTGGTTTGCAGCAAAGGGAGTCATTCTTCAACACACCAGAGGCGAGTAGCATACGCCCAATCTCTCTCTCATGTTTTTAAGAGTTTTTAAATGTTTTTCATGAGATTTATTGAGCCTAAGAATTATTTTCATGTATAAATCGATGTTCTTATTAGTGTAGATGCTAAAAATCATATGTTTTAGATTTCTAAATCCTCACCAACGAATCTTTGATGAAACCCAGATCTGAGAATTTATTTAAAAATGAGTTTCTATATTAATTAAGTGCTCTCATACATGTTTAGGGATTAAATGTTAGATCTAACATGCAAGATTTTGTTTTTCATGTTTTATTCTAATTTTTCACTGTCTCATATGTTTAGAATTGATAATATATTGTTTGAGTTTGATGAATTTGATTTTTAAATGAATTTTTGCAGAAATAACACAACATGCACAAACAGGGAAAACCGATTTGTTCAGTCGACTGTGAGTCAACCGATGACCCCAGTCGACTGTGAGTCGACTGATGCACAAACAGGGAAAACCGATCTCTTCTTTCGATCGACCATGAGTCGACTGGTGATCCCAGTCGACCACGAGTCGACTGATTATCCTAGTCGACTGTGAGTCGCCTGACGAGTGATTTATTTATTAATTTTTTTTGTTTAACCACCTGCAATGTATATATAGTGTATATATATTCGAGTGTACTGTTTATCATTTTCAGTACGAGGAGTCGCCTCGTTTATCGGGTATAAATTTTAGTATTTACGGTTTCATCTACACATGTAAGATGACACATTTGTCACAAGCTTAGATCTGTACATTGAGACATGTGCAAGAATAGGATATGTATATCTTTAACATTAGCATTCCACATTTTATATACACAGTCCTCGTGTTGGACTATAATCCATTTTAGTCCTTGTGTTGGACATTCACAAATCAGTCCATGTGTTGGATATTGGTTATACCACGAACATGACACTTAGCTGAATCAGGACATGGCATGATTATATGAAGTTGAGACATGATAGCTACTTAGGCTGGACATGACACTTATGTGGTTCCGACATGACATTTGTTTTATATATTGTAATAGGTTGTCTCTTTTCTTTATTGTTCTTGTATTAGATTTTGAGTTCGGTATTTAGGGATTTACAATTTGAGAAATAAGGTATATATATGAGGGTTTCCTTGTTTGGATTATTTCACTCGACGTACCTACGCTCGTGTTGTAGTTTCCTAAATACTAAAACCCATTATTTGTTAGGAGTAATACTATGATTATTCTATGTATAAATCTGTATTTTCTTATACAACGAGTCCTTTCCCTTGGGATTGGTTGTGATGTTGCTCGCTAGCACTTTGACGCTCGTTGTCCCTCCCCCTTTCAGGTAATGAGCCCGGAGCCCGGAGAGTCACAGGTTGATGGCGATGCACTTTAGTGTTCAGCTGTCTATTATAGCTATGTTTTCTTTTGGAGCTCCCCTGTAGACTTTGTTTAGACATTTGAGGACTATATTCTAGATGTTGTAAAGGCTGTGTGCCTTATTTCCTGTACTCAGACACTTGAGCAATATTTAACATACGGCCCAAGTGCACGCCTATCGTTCAACAGCCCAAATCGAGCGTGGAGAACGAAGAGCTTCCATTACGCTGCCTTTAGTGCGAAGCGACGTGCCAACGTCAGCCCTGCTGGTAAGCACGTGAGGACACCAGATCCACACGCCCGTACCTCCTGTTCCCATGTCCCTTGACGCCGGGCATGAGATAAGAATGGATCCACATCAGCCACCGGATCCACACGCAACAAGTGCTCTAAGCGCATCAACTGTGATTCCAAGTAAAGCAGCCTCGTCATACAACGTGTAGCGAGTCCGAATTCACCCAGCTACCTAAGGTTGGCCACACGATCCAAGAGGGACTGCTTGAAATCAGAATACGCCCTCAAACCAAGACTAACGAGGGAGATCACTTGCTTTGTACCATTCTCCAATTGTTCAACACGAGCCGGTATAGGAAGAAGTTCTGAAGGAACGGGCTCTTGGCCACTGGAAAGCATCACGATAGGCGGAACCTCAAGGCAGAGTCCTGCTTCAGGCGGTGGAGCAGATTGTGAAGTGGACGCAGCACAAGGCTCCCCGGATTCGTCATCCAAGACAAGGATAGGCTCAGGCGGAGACCTCTCGACGGTCGGTGCACCTTCTCGACCTGGACAACACAGCCAAGGGATTAAAATCATGAAACAACTCACAAAGATTGAAAGCAAAGATACCTTCAGTAGTGGTGGCCTCGGTGATGGCGGAGGAGGAATCGTCCTGTCTCTTCTAAGAAATAGTCACCTTTACCCGCGGTGCCATCTCGGATGCAGAAAACTTGGGTTTTCTTCGAAGAAAGCAATAAGCGCTATAACTTCCCTCAACGTGGAGGATGAGCATTATATACACATTGCTCAGATGGTCACCCATCGTTCGATTGGACAGTTCGAACCAAATAGTCAAAAGCAAGGCCGAACAATTTGGAATCCCACGTGAATGGTTGAGATCTGATGGTTTTAAGCATGATCTCTAGCCAACGGCTCGGATCAGGCACGAAAAATGGAGAGCCCACCACTACGTCGCCTTTAATGTGAAGCGACGTGCCCACATCATCTTAACTGGTGGGCGTATTAATACACAAACAGACACATAGCCCGCTAAGGGTGAAGCCCGCCTACGAGTCGAATTTGTCATTCGTAATTGCATGGCTCGAGTTCGTCTGATAGCCCAGGTTCATGCATCACTTTGGCCTACCTGGTCCAAGTCTAGCTATAGCTAGAGTCTTCATCGCTCTCAAGTCTGCCTAAAAGTATAACCCAATTGGGATTCAACCACGGCTTGAACTAGTCTTAATTCCACCTGCAGCAAAAACTTGCCTTTAGTAAGAATACACCGGCTGCCAGAACTCACCCGGTGCGAATCCATCAATGGTTAACTAGACGACACTCATTGTGAACAGTGACAAAAACATAAAAAAAGGTGCACACACACAAAATGAGAGGAATAATGACTAAGTCAAAAGCACGATTCCATTCATTAAGAAAGGTTTGGATACAACGATACAATAAGAATCAAGTTACAAATCCCTCAGCCGTGACTCCACCTCGCGAATCTATTCAGTGCGCTTGAGCTCAAGCCTCTTCAGGATCTCTAGATGAATATCCTCCACAGATCATGAAACCAAGTCTTGGACAGTGTGCCTTGCCTACTTAAGGGCTCAGCCTTTCTCCTTGAACCCCTCGAAAGGACAACTTTCTTCCAATGCGAGCTTGACGCTATCAGCAAAGGGTATCTTTGAGGTTAGCAAGGGCTCGATCCACCGCCCTCTTATGTTAACGAGCCAAAGGAGAGAGGGTAGCTTCCTCGACCATAGACGTCACCGGCGGAGCCATGATCGAAGTGCTGGTAGCCATGGCAGCAAAAGTAGTGGTAGATACCGCTGAGACCGAGACATCGACTGACGCCACTAGGGTCTCAGCAACAGATCTAACCGCGACCCTAGCGGTCACCGAGGTAGGTGATGAAGAAGCGACCACCGGCCGAGTGGATGCTTCCCCTCGGGCTGGAGACTCCTGGGCTGATGCTTTGTCAACAACCAATGCTTCTTCAGGAATGGGGACATCTCCTTGTTGGTCTGACGCTTCTCCATGAGCCGACGTCTCCTCCTCGCTCAACATCGCCTCATGGATTGAGGCGTCGTCTTCTTCTCTGATTCATCCTTCTCTCCAGTTGACTAGCCCACCCAAGAGGGAGGATCCTCTTTACCAGTGGCCTTGAGGGGTAGATCAGTTGCAAACATAGGAAGAAGGTTAGTAATAACTCCTGAGAAGAGCCCCGTTGGTAGTTCAGTGTGGGCAGATCAACAATGTCCGATCCTACTCTTACCTGAGTCGCCAAGCTCCGCTTCATCTCCAGTCCCCCCCCCTTCATCGGAAGGAATGGAGATCACTCTCTCAATCGTACCTACATTAAATCAACACAAACGTCAGGTAGTGCAGATTTGACCTTACATCCTAGGATACGGCTTTAAAGGTTACCTTATGGTACGATCGTTGAAGTCGTCAAAGCCCCCACATGTTGCCCTACAACAGACGATGGGGGGGTAGCCTCCGAAGTAATCGAGACCATCCCTGATGCGGCAAATGGAGCAGGCGTATCGGACCTTGTCACAGGGGTAGTTACTCCGGGAATTAGCATAGGAGTAGTATCGTCCTGGCCTTCCAACACTCTGGTAGCCTCAAACTCCTCCTCGTGACGGACCTTCTTGGTCGCCTTCGCCCTTGAGCTGCTGGCTGTGGCTTCCTATTGTCGTTTAGAGAGGAGCGAACTACCTGGAGGTAGAATAGGCATCCCCATCCGTCTAGCTATTGTTCCCTAGACCTGTTCTAGGCGTTCACCCACCTGAGCTAGCTCATCATATTCTCTCTGCCCATCGGTAGGGTTAAATGAAGGACCAAGAGACGGAGCTCGAGCCTCAAACGCCCCGAATTCACCTAAACACGTGTAAAGGTCCTTGGTGTCTTCGACAGGGACTTCCGAGAACCACTCTCTAATGGTCTGGTGACCCTTCCGCCTTGAGGGGCAAGGAGCTACCCTTGGGCGATGCCCATTTTCTGCCAAGCAAGTACTCTAGAACTAGAATCCCTCGTGATTCGCACTGGCACCCCAATACCACCGGCGATATAGAAGCGTATGGTAAAGGTCACGATCCTTCATAAGTAGTTCGAAATGCACGTTGGTGCCGTCAACATGGGTCCAGAACCACCCCCGCACGTCATCCACTAACCCTCCCTCATAATGCAAGAAAGGGTTAATATTTCCTACATACAGCTGGTCATACCCGAACTGACGGGTAAACCTACAAGGAATGTAAGACTCAAGGTAGCACACGGAGCCTATTCATAGGATGTGATATCCCGACCGAATATTCACCAACCATCGAAAGGCACCACAGGAGAGGACTGTGTGGTGGTCCACCGTCGATACGTCATGAAGTGATTTGCCATACCTGCCACCGCCAGTGAAATAAGGGAAGAAACAGTGAAAATTGTAGTGACCAAAGTGGGACAATGTCTTTCTCATGTCGGGAATGTCTCTACACTTCCAAGAGCATTTCTACAGACGTTGTACGAACGGAACGAACCCCCCTTCTGGAGAGCCGCTGGGGTGCTCATCAAGCACTCATAGTGGTAAATGAACCACGCCATCAAATAGGTGTATGACAGCCCTACTCTGGGATTAGGAGTCTTAGCGACTTCGCCTTCCCCCTCGTCAGCATGCGACACTCAACAAAATTGAGTCGTTAATGTATGAAGTTCCCGATGGATGCAGGCCACCATCGTCGACACCAACGCATAAGGCTTCCCATAGACCAAACAAACCGCGGGATAGACAACCTCCATCGGAAGCGCCTCGAAGGAATGAGTAAGAACCACGCACCTCTTCAACCACAGCATGAGGTATCCCATGAATAGAGCCTTTATAGATATAGGGAACCTAGCCTGAGGATGGAACGAGTGGAAAGTCATTCCATGTTTGAACCTACACTCATCATGCTCGAGGGTTTCGGTATCTCCCCCTTCGGCCATCTGCCTCTCCACTTCGGCCTGGTCACACTCACCCAACGGTAGAGTAGGCCTTCCCTTAACATCATTTTCCGAGAACAAGTAGTCAGCCCAGTTCTTATGACTAATCCCCGGAGCCCTCTTCTTCTTACTCTTATGGTCCACTACCCCTAGGGTGTTGAGGCATATGTGGTAGTAGCAGAGCAGCTCCCATAGAGTCTCCACCATTAGAGGGAATCGGGTCAATAGATGGTCAATCTCATCTTGACCCGGTACGTACTCCTTGTAGGGAAAACTCCCCAAAGGCAACCCCAACACATCGTACATCTCATGGAGAGTTATGCCCAGCTCGGCATTAGGGGTGAAGAACGCAACACTGTCCTAACAATTAAGTTCCAAGATACTATGGAACTGAGGAGCGTTGATCTTCAGATTGTGTTGAATGGCTCGGATAGCCACATACAGCTTTGAACCAGCAAGGTCAGAATTCTCATCCAAGATGTACTTGGTGATCTTAGACCACCAAGTACTGCTACCAGGCGTTGAGTAATCTACCCCGGAGCCCTAAAATTCTTTGGAGGAAACTGCTCTCCGGCCCAAAAAAACGATGACGGAAGGTCTCCGCCACCGCAGTTGTCTCCCCGACTGGCAACTTGTTGTACAGTAGGCCGAGATGCAGGGAGGTCACACGCTTGCAAGAAATATCGACCCTATACCCAACCGTGGAGCCCATGAATACCCCACAAGTCACCCCATCTTAGGTCATCATCTTTGAAAGCGCAAGCGGCCGCAACTCAACGATTGAAAACCCCCTCGACATACTGGGAAGGTAGTAGTAGACTCCACCCATAATACGGAGCCACCTGCTCTCCCCAAGCAATAGAGCTGAAGGGTCATTAGTGGCATCGTCAAACAAGAACTGAGGTTTTTTCAGCTCTGTCCTAGCCTCATCCGTCAACACTGCATTTGTGGTCAACTCGTGCAACGTCAGGTGGTGCCCATCGGTTACCCTCTTGATCAATTCATCCGGCTTGTCAGTAGCAAATATGGGCACAAGATCAAGGAAAGGGAATCAGGGAGGTACCGTATAGCCCGTACCCTCGGCAAGACCAATGGCTATGCCCTTCGGAAGGGCCTCATCAGAAAAAGTGGTTGCAAGGCAAAGCCGAAGAGTTAGAACATAATCGACTCTCAGGGTCAGAAACTTTCTCGAGTCCCCCAAACAGGTGAATCTCGCCCGACGAAACCTATTTCGCATGACAAGTGTTGAATTCACCTAACAAAGGGCAAATCCGCTTGACCAAAGTAGAGCTCGCCTATCAAAGCAGAATTCACTTTCGCCTGATGAAAGGTGATTTCGCCTGTCAAAGTAGAAGTCGCCTTTATATGATGATACCTTAATCCGCCTGAAAAAGGCTAGTTTCACCCAAATAGGGAAAATTGCCAAAAATAGTAAAATCCACTGAAGAAGACGAGCAGTGCTCATCTTCCCGACCAAGCGTCGGTCATCAATGCAAAGTCATTACACTTACCCAAGTGTGTACCAGGAGCGCTAGCAGCCATACCGACGGTGATGCCACCAGGATAGCGACCGGGACCCTTTCCCTTCGAAGCACATTTCTTAGCTTTCGACACCATATTGAAAAGTCGGAAATGAAGCTGGAGTTCTTTCTCTATTAAAACTTCGAGCAAGCAGAAATTCCTGAGCACAGTAGTCCTCACAGGAAAAGGACGAAGCCTATTTAAAGGCAAGACACTTGCGGTTAAGAGACGTGGCCACGATCAAAATTGACGGCCCAGATCACTCTCAACGATTCGGTTTTTGGCGATTACAGAGGAACCGTCGAAACAGGGAACGGGTCGGGCAGGTCGAAACCCAGAGTCTAAACCAAAATTCATGACTGAATCTAACGGCCGGATTTGAAAACTACAGCCACGATTCGTCATCGAGCGAAGTGCACGGAAGCCATGTCTCTTTGTCAAATCGTATTTAATATGACCTAAAGAGCCCACGCGGTATTAGCTTGAAGGCACAAAGCTTTGTCTGTGAACACATGGTTCGCCTCCCACCAATTCAAACTTTGCCTATGAAGACGAATTTTGCCTGTGAACACATGGCTCACCCTCCACCATTTCAAATTTCACCTGCGAAAATGAAATTCACCTGCGAACGTCTAGCTCGCTTCACTAGTGAGAACGAGTCTCACCTGAGCCGCTCGTTTGTGGGTCTAGTTCGCCTATGAAGGCAAATCTCGAGTGGTCCAGCTCATCTGAAGTGTCGAGCTGCCAACTTGCATGAATAGAATGGTCTTACCTGCACAGTCAGACCTACCAAGTGATACAACCTAATTGACACACCCTTCGGGCACACCCGCAAGTTAAAGGAAAAGTCTTAGCATTAAGCCTAAGAGAAACTACTCAATAACTCATCATACTGAGGGGAATAGTATAGCTAGACCGATCCAAACGGTAATAGGTAAAGGCAAATCAAACTCGTTAATAGCTGGGAGTTTGCTAAAAATCCTAAGAGAAACCTCTCCACAACTCATCATACTGAGGGGAATAGTATGGCTATCCCGATTCAAACGGTAATCGGTAAAGCCATATGAAACCCGTTGAAGGTTAGGGGTTTGCCAAAAATCTTAAGAATCGATCACCAAGGGGAAATATACATATAAGATATGGAAAAGGTGATAAAATAGATAACGAAAACATGATTCCATTCATAGCTAACTTAACCTTACATTCAAAAGTTATGATGATTAATTCAAAGCAAAGTTATGATAAAACAACAAAAGCCTCAAAATATCGACCCAATCTGTCGAACCTACGCCAGCTCAATGAAGGAGGTGAGTTCAGCTCTAGTGGCGGCTATCTTCCTCGCCCGATCCACTTGGACCTGATCCTCTACTTCCCTTCGGATCTTAGTCTTGAAAGACACAGCAACGATAGAATCTTCTTGATAAAGCATCTGATGGGCCTGCATGTCCCTTTCAACGGCTCCGTGAATGTTCGTACTATCGAGTTGCAAGCCTTTCAAAGCCGGCTCTTCTTCTAAGAGCTGGGCGTTCATTCTAGTGATAATAGAGACGGAGGCATCAATCTCTGCCTGCAGTAGATGCTGTCGGGTGAGCAGATCCGCGACGAGAGTCCCTTTGTCCGATAGGTCCCTCTCCTGAATCTACTGCTCCCGTGCCCCTCTGATACGAGCCTGAGCAATGAGCTGCTTCACGTTCGGTCCCGAATCAGCCCACAGCAAGACTTCCAAGCGTGTCAGACGCAACTCAAAACCGAGAAGACAGACCAGACAATGCGAAGCCTCTCGATCCTCGCCCATATGCCTGAGAACGGTGACACAGTTCATCAGGAAAGGTTTACAGTCTGTGTAGGTTCCCCAGCCAAGGCTAGTGATAGAGACTGCTTGCTTTATAGCACTCTACAGTTACTTGAGGACGCCCTGTGCAGATTTGGAACTCAGAGAGATAGATTCTAGACCAGCTAGAACCATAGCAATGGGTTGGATCAAAGGGATAAGCCCTTCGCTAGGAAGAAAAGACCGAGAAGACCGCTAGGGGGAAGCATAGGTGTGTTCCTCCTCCTCGTCGCCTAAAAGGATGATGGGATCAGGCCGGACAGCCTCTCTCTTCCCCTTTGAAGCACATGTTCTCACTCCCGAAGCCATTTCGAATCTAGGAAGTTTGAGTTTTCTCTAAGGAGGTTTGATCAAGAGAACTTACGAGTGTAGTGATCCTCTTGCAAAGGGGACGAACCAACACTATATACGTAAGACCTCGACCGTTAAGATTCGCTGACCGTTTAAAGCAGACAGGTTCGATTCGGCGGTTCCAATCGAGCTGGCACAAACAAAGCAAAATGTTTGGAATGCCGCACAGAATGGCCAAGAGTCGCCCGCGTAACATGAAAATTAGGCTCACCTATGTGCTTGACTCACCAGCACGAGCTAAGACCACGGAATCATCAAATTCACCTACGCATCTGGCGATCCACCAAATTCGCCTACGCCTTCATACTTGACTCACCTGCACGAGTTAAGTTTACTCAAGAGATGAACTCGTCTACTTGCCTAGACGATCAGTCAGGCGATCAATATTCTAACCACAGACTCGCCAGGGTACTAGGTAGCTGCTATATCACGTGTAGGGATGGGCGTTCCCATCTCCCACAATGTGAAGGGAAGTGGTGTAGTACTCCAAACCTATCAAGTAGCCACTCAAAGTACTAGAAGCTAGTCAAATCCACGTGATCACTGAGCCCGCCTACATACTTGATTCGCCTACATGAACCAAGCTCGTTCAAATGACTGAAGCTTGCCTACACCCCTGGCTCTCCTGCACGAGTCAAGAGCTAAATTTGCCCGTGATAGATGAACTCGCCGAACTCGCTGAACTCGCCAGAGTACCTGGCGGCCGATATATCACGTATAAGGATGGGCCTTCCCATTTCCTACGGCTTAAAGGGAAGGAGCACAATACTCTGAGCCCATCAAACGGTCGTCTATAGTACGAGCGACCGATCGAATCCACGATGTCGCTATACTCACCTACACGCTTGACCTGTCTGCACGAGTCAAGATCATCCAAATAACTAAAATTCGCCTGCGTACTTAATTCGCCTGCACGAATTAAGTTCGTCCAAGTGACTGAGAGTTCCTACACATTCAAATGACCAGCCAGGCAATCAACAAGATCACCGAACTCGCCAAAGTACCTAGCGTCCGCAATATCACATACAGGGATGAGCCTTCTCATTTCCCACGACATGAGGGGAGAAGTACAGTGCTCCAAGCCTATCAAGCGGCCATTCATAGTACAAGTGAGAAGCATGGCATTCCCCAATAGTACATGGTCACATCCCATGATTCAAGGGAGTGACCATGTCATCTCTCCTCTATTTAAGAGCCTCTCCTGGATATAGAAAAGAGGTTCGTAGTTAATTAATTAATTCAATCAATTAGCTGGACCATTAGCTCTCAACTCACGACTGAGTTGAGGATAGGCTCTTTGCATGATTCTTGCATTGTAGCACCTTCTCCTAGCTTCGGGCCCTGATCGCCACCGAACTCGGATACTCAAACTCGACCAGCATGAGCTTCTACTACATACTAAAGCTCACCAACAACCTAAATCGAATCGTCTAAGGGAAGCAGACTCGGTGCAAGAACCAAGCGAGGCGTCCTATCGCTACCAAAGTCCCCTTGATTAACAAGGAGGGCCTTTCTTTCGCTTCTGTTGTAATTCTAATTCATAAGTTTGTAATAATCTATTCTTATCAATACAAATGAAACACCTATTTTGGGAAATCAAAATTTACACCTGCACCAGTTAGGAGCTAGCTTGCCTCACCGAGTGTCTTTGTCAAAACCAGCTTTGCGGAGGACGAGGTCGCTACCATTGAATCTCCTTGGTTGAATTTTGATCTTATAGTACCGGGAAATTCGTTGCTGATTGGTGACTTGGGTCCGGAGCACTTTCTCTCGGATCTTGTCAATGAGGTCGAAGCCGATCCAAAGTCCTTCTGAGTTCATGTCCTTGTCAAAGTATCGTAGTCGAATGGTCGACATGCCTACTTCGATGAGAGTGACTGCCTTGATGCCATATGCTAGCTTAAACGAAGTCTCCCCAGTTGAGTTCTTGTGGGTAGTACGGTACGATCAGAGGATACTAGGCAAAATCTTCAACCCAATTCCCCATAGCTGCCTCCACCTTCTTCTTCAATGCTTGAAGGATGCATTTGTTAGCAGCTTTAACAAGTCCATTGGATTTGGGATGAGTGACAAAAGAGAACTTGAGTCGAATCTTGTATACCTCACAAAAACTAAGAAAGCCTTCTCTGTCAAATTAGGTACTCTTGTCAGTCACAAAGGATCGGGGTATGCCAAAATAATAGATAATGGACTTCCACACAAAACTCGTGACGTTACTCTCACCAATCTTAGCTAGTGGTATAACTTCAATCCAATTGGTAAAGTAGTCAATCGCTACGAAGAGAAATTTCCTCTACCATGAAGCTTGGGGGAGAGGTCCTAGCAGATCTAGAACCCATTGAACGAAAGGTACCGTGCTGAGGAGGGGAGTGAGCTTAGTTGTCGTTTCCCGAGGGCTAGCCATAAAAGTTGACACTTCTGGCAATGAGAGACGAGTTGTCTTGACTTTTTGCGCAAGGGTTTAGTGCCCAGGATGATTTCCATATGTGCCCTCATGTATCTCCTTGAGTACATAGTTGGACTCTGGTGGCCGAAGGCATCGCAAGTAGGGTCTGACACCACAGCTGGAGTAGGACATCCGATATAGCTGCTCGTCAATCATGAGGTAATGATAAGAATTTCTTTATAAACGCCATAGCTTTGGTTGGATCTTCAGGCAGTGCCTTGTGTTAGATAGAGAATGATAGGATCTATCCAACAAGAAGCAACAGGCACCTCTGTCTCAATGACAATCTCAGGTGATTTGGGGATACTATGTTGCTTGGAGATGTTGGTGTAGACAGGCCCTGAGCAGATTTGTTGATCTAAGCTTTGAGAGGGTGTCTGCCCGCGCGTTAAGAGCATAGGGGACTTGAGCTATCCTGAGTTCCTGAAAGCTGGTCAATAGTTCTTTAGTAGCTTTAAGATATAAGCCCATCCTTGAGTCTTTAACTACATATCGTCCAGTGACTTGATGGAAGACCAGTTGTGAGTCAGCTAGAATGTAGAGGCGTTCCGCCTTCAATGCTTGTGTAGCTCAAAGGCCAGCGAGGAGAGCTTCATACTCAACTTTATTGTTTGAGGCTAAGAAGTCAAAGGAAATTGAGTGTTCATGCATTGACCGATCATGGCTTCATAAGACCACCTTGCTCTGTTGCTTGCTTCTCCAAGAGGATTCGTCCACTTTCAATAGCCACCATGAGGCATATTGAGGTTAATCATGCTCCACGGTGTGACGTGTTGGTCTTCTTGTTTTGATGATGTTTAACAAACAATTTACCACCAATGTTGTTTGTCTAGTGTTTGTACATTTCTATTTATTGTAGACAAACAACTAGTTGGAGGATGGATGGAATAGAGCTTCAACGATCATATCCAAAGGAGGTTGGTGGAATGTCGGTGAAGCTTATGCATTTTAAAGTTAAAGATCAAGTTCAAGCTTCATCCGCATGTGTACCAAGTTGAGCTACAATGAAGATCAAGATCAAGCTTGGGTAATGTAGTTTAGGATTTATATTATGTGTGTTAAATACCTTAAGCTCAATATCATATACATACACGTATTTGGTTTCTATGTATATATATAGTTATATATATACATGC
>BQKN01064348.1:148552-187383 GCA_022839385.1 Asparagus kiusianus | reverse complement strand
TTGTTGTTTTTTTCCACTATCTAGTTTATGTTTAATTCACCCTTGTGCTAGTTTATATATCCTTGCATATATTTCACTATATACCTCTTTGCTAGGATATATCATATTGTATATTGCTTATCCTAGCTCATATATATTGTTGCATTTCATTCTTACTAGGATAACTTGTTAATTAATTTTAATTAGCATATAATCGGATTAGATTAGCATAAGACCCTAATCACCCCCCCCCTCTAGGGTCTAACATGACGGATCAGTGGGATTGATGCTTGAATAGCAGGGACTAATGGGAGTGTTGAGGGTAATTGCTGATGAGATGGCAAAAGTGCGTTTGGTTCATCACTTATGGAAGTCGACTCAATCAAGAAGTCTGCCAAAGCTTGAGCTTTGATTGTCATCCTGGGATTGAATAGGATATCATGTTTACTGAGTTTGACTAGCAAGGTGACCATCCCCCCTGATGTTGTGGGACTGTCGAGATACCTTTTCTTCTGTCGAAAAGGCTTGGTATGCCTGTCGACGGCTAGCTCATGGCTGATCACTTTAGGGGGAACCCCCAACATGTCTTTGGCTCCCTAATCAAACATGTTAGCATTAGACTCTAGGAATTTGGTCAAAGCTCCTCACAAGGGCTCGACTAGACTAGAACCAATTTTGATCGTCTTCAATCCTTCTCGATCAATGGGTATCTTCCAAAGCTCTTCCACCGGTGTCGTCCTCTGCTGTTCCTTTGATTTCTCTAACTGGAGGTAGGCTTTCTCAATGGGCATGGCATCCTTTTGCACCTTTACCCTTAAACGAGAGTAGCAAACATGACCTGGCCTCTTGCTCATTGCTTCTAGCAACTCCAACTCCATTTGGAGTCGGGAACATGACCATCTGGTGGTAAGTTGAAGGAACGGCTTGCAAGAGGCGAAGGGCGATTAGGCCTAGGATGACATTGTGGGATGACTTCAGATCTATCACCAGGAACTGGACTTGGATAGTAGCTTGCTTAGGGTACTCTCCAACTATTAGTAGGAGATTGATCATCCCTTTTGGCAAGAGAGAATGTCCGATAAATCCAACAAGGGGACCTCTACAGGGGAGAAAACAGGATTTGTCTATGCCTATCTGATTGAAGGGACTGACATACAAGATGTCCACCGAGCTCCCTGTGTCAAGCATGATCTGCTTCACCTGATAGCCATAAATTGTTGCGAATATGACAATAGGGCCATCATGAGGTTTCTCCACACCTTGTAAGTTGGCATCCCTAAATAATATGGGCTCTTCCGCCTTCGTCCTCTTGCTATTCTGGTCGACCTGCAACGCCCTATTTGCATACCTCTTTCGGGCATTGTTGGACGGCCCTCTAATAGTCGGACTGCCACTAATTATGTTGATGGCCCCCTTTTGACTAGGTTTTGAGGGTTAACTGTCTCGCTACAGTAGAGGACGGGGTGACCGCGAATAGGGTCTCTTGTCTGTTCTTGGTGGGTCGGCTTCAATGTGGTCCTACTGAGAGGCAAGATTCTTTAAGTATCCTCTCTCTATTATGTCCTCAATATCCCTCTTGAGGATACGACAGTCATTGGTGTGGTTGCCATGATCCTAACAATACCGGCTGAACTACCGAGTGTCTTGGTTCTTTGGATTCGACCTCATCTTAGGGCTGACTCCTTGAGGTGTCCCTCCTTTTGAACCATGGCGAGAGCAATGGTGAGAGAGGTGTCGATGATAGTGAGGTTTGCCTTTGGCACCTGGTCCCTCTGTCATTCCCTCCTGTTAGACCGATTGGCATGAGGGTCGACCCTTGGGGGTTCTTGTTAGCCCTTATGTTTTGATGATGTTCTTACAACCACCATTATCGGTACTAATGGCTTATTGAGTGAAAATGTAGTAATCCTATTTATCAAGCTCGTTAGTGCCATAAAAGGAGGATGGATGGAATATATGCTACAAAGATGATATCTAAAGGAGGAGGAGGCCAAGAGATGAAGCAATGTTATTTCAAGAACAACAAAGTCATACAAAAAGCTTCATCGGATTCAAGCTAATCAAAGCTCAAGTATTGCCTTACATATGAGGATATTAGCTTTCTTTTATGTTTCTCTCTAGTGCTAGAATGTAGGCAAAGAGTCAATATATTTACTTGAAGCTATTGGGACTCACACACATGTTTTCGTATTTAAGTTTTTAAGCGTTTTTCACAAAACCTTATTTTTCACATGTTTGAGGACCTATCTGCAAAATTCTTTTTCCAAACAGTTTGTTTTTAGTATTTAAAATATTTTACAAAGTTTCAGAATTTTCAGATGTCAAATAAATATTTTGCAAATATTTCAAACTCATCAAAAACCTGTTCTCAGCTGGATGTCAGAAAGCGGTCGACCGGTCCGGTCGACCGCCCCCTGAGCCATACGTTCAGGATTTTTCCAGAATCTCATCGGTCGACCGGTACGGTCGACCGAAATCTCAATTTTTATATCGGTCGACCGCTCCGGTCGACCGAAATGGCTCTGCTTTGTTTTCTCAGCTTTTGAAGCAGCCCGCGGTCGACCGACGTGTTTTATCGGTCGACCGACGTGAACTTTCGGTCGACCGAATGATATTTCGGACGGCCGCTCAGTTGTTTTCTTCCGTCAACGAGATTTTTATTAAACGGTCGTTTTTGCCTCGGTCTCTGTGCTTTCACTCTTTGGTGCTTGGCTCAGTCTGAGTCAACACTTTGAAAAAGAGATTAACTTCCTGTTAAGGAAGATTGGGTTATGTTTTCAAAGTGGTTATATCTTTTCTATAAAAACTCCCAGCTGCTTCATCTTCTTCCTAGAGCTTAACGTTTGAAAAAACCAGAGAGTTTTCTGTTTGTGCTGAGAAAAATTTTCAAATCAGTCTGCTGCTTTCTTCTCTGTGGTTTTGTGTGAGCTCACCTCCCAGCTTCAGTAATTTGTTCTCTCTGCCATAGGAGCTTTGTAAAAGAGAGTTCTTGCTTATTTCTTTCTGCTGTGTGGTTGAGATCTTGAGCAAGATCTACTGTGAGGGAGTGATCTGTTGAGATCAAACTGTGTGGTGAGAGAGATCGTGTGGGATCGCTGTGTAGACGAAGTTCCGGCTTCCAAACCGGGTGTGGATAGTGGATTTCTCCTCGAGAGTGGGGAGCGGGGACGTAGGCCAGAGGGCCGAACCTCGTTAACACATCGCGCGTCAAGGATAACGATTCCTAACCCTCTCTCATTTACTGTGTTTGTTTTTAATTCCTGTGGATTGCTTGTTGTATGTTTAAATTTGCATATTAGAGCCTTTTGACCCTAATCACCCCCCCTCTAGGGTCCAACAGTTCTCTCAGCTACTCTTACCTTGTAGGGGCATTTCTGGTCAGCTCGAGCATTGGTGCCACCACCGATACTACTATCGAAGTTAACAAGATGATCAGTACTACTTGTATGGCTGAAGTCGTGGTTGTGGAAGTCTCTGTAACCCTAGCCTACACCTTATAGGATCAAGCATCCTCTATGTCCATATTCCTATGGGCTTGGCCATCAATTGCTCATAATTGGCGACATGCTTTTTGGTAAGCGAGTCAGCCAACTCATTGCTCTGCAGGCTGGTAACGAGTGTGAACATGGCGACTGCACTTCCTGGATCGTTGACCTCCAACCTCTTCGCTTGGAACCTCTTGAAGTAGGTTCGGAGGCACTCTTTGCGCCCCTGCCTTATTTGAATCAACACATGAGGGGGTAACTTTTGTTTGGTGTCAACCGGGAAGTGGTGGATGAACTTCTAGCTGAGTTATTGGAAACTAATGATGGATTTCTTCTCAAGAGCATTGCACTAGAGCTTGGCACTCCCTGAAAAGAGTGATTGAGAAGCATCGACAAATAGCCACTTTTGAAGCTTAGAGCATGCTCATTACATCATAGTAATTCTAATCATGCTCAGAGGGGTCTCTCTCGCCTTTGTACTTCTCCACGTGAGGTATCTTGAATTTCTCACATGGGGCATGCATGATGTCGTTGGAGAGAGGGGTATTACAACTGATAGTGGCCGAGGGAGTTAGGGATACATGATGATAGAGGAGAGCCTTAGATTTCAATCTCCTAGGATGGTCCTCAAAGTGACCAAGATCGGGAATCTCGCTAGAGGTCTCCTGATGATGGCATCTGTGTCGGTGATGCTCATCGGTGTGGGTCATCCGACAAGGTGCATGGATGTGTGCCCGACGTGATTCCTCAGCTGCCTAGGAGCAACATGAGGAGTCCGGAGAGGGAGCACCTGCTGTGCTCCAGAAGGGTGAGCATCTGATCATTGGTCTCCAGTGGGGGAAGGGAAAGTTGAAGTAGGTTGTTGTGGCTGCAGAAGCCGAATAAGAAGTTCGCTAGTGAAGGTAGAGAATTATTCATGGAGAGACTGAGAAAACTTATGAGTAGTTTTCTCAAGTTGAGCTTGGGTAATGTAGCTCTGGAATTGTTCTTCAGGGCTAGACTGACCAGAACCTTGCTCAGAAACTTACATGTTTTCTCAAAAAAGAAAAAAGCCACCACGGTGGGCGCAAAACTATTGATGGTTTATATGATCACACATTTATATGATCACACAGCCAATTGGATCCAGTATATGACCGGTTTGTTTAGTATTAAAGAGGGGCTGCTTTCTTCCATGACGTTATGATAACCATATTTTTATTACAATTTTATATCCTCATTATCTATTTTACATGAATAAATATACCACTAATAATTTTTTTATCTTTAATTACGAGTTAATCAAGAATAAAACTCAAGATCTCTTCTCTTCACAAAAACCCATGAATTAAATGAAGAACACAAGTAAGATTCAAAAAGCCCAAACCCAGAATCAAGCCGAGTAGCTTGTAGAAGCTAGAGAAAATAAAAAATTTAAATATTAAAAAAATGTATTTAAGATGGTTGGTCGCAAAGTAACGATGATATCTCTCAATCTGAACGGCATAATTTAACATATAATATATAAAAATCACCTATCTTGATGAGACAAAGCCATATGTGAAGTCAGAGTTTGGAAATAGTAGGCATCGATGGTGGCATCGATGCCGGCATTGATACCTATATCGATGCCGACGTCAGTCTGTTACGAATCTAAGGCTAAAATTTAAGGTTTTGGATAAGATTTCGATCCAATGGCTCACATTTATTGTTGTTTACTATAAATAGGGGCAGAGAGTGAGGGGTTAGAGTTGTGAAAATTTTTGTATCTTCATTTGGAGAGGAGTGTTACTTTTAATTGAGAAGACCTTTCAAATTTGTAACTTTTTGTTACAATTAATAAAATAATATTTCACCACTTCATATTTTTCTTATCTTTGTGGATGATGAAAATGAAGATGAAGATCAATTTGAAGTTTTGTTTTTTATTTTCTCTTTTATTTCTTTTCTTATTTCTTAGTAGCTTAGATTTAGATTAATGTTTTGTAGCGTAGATTTACTTTTATGTCTTTATTTTATCACATTTAATTCTTACAATTTATTTTATATCTTAGTTATTACAATTTATTTTGTAGCTTAGTTTTTGCAATTTATTTTGTAGCTTAGTTTTTCATTTTAATTTGTAGAGTAGATTTATTTTTTATATTTTTATTTATTTTTAGTTAGATTTAATTCTTGTTCATAGTGTAAATTTCATTATTTTCATTTCTCTTATTGGAATTAGTTCTTATTCTTTTATTTCATTTCTTGCTTTTATTTTTTAAGATGTTGAACTAACTCTTGTAGGAATTTTAAAATTATATTAAACTAGTCTAATTTCGTTTATATTATGTGAATTATTATCTTGCACTTAAAATGATCATGTATAGGATAATCAACTAGAGAACTAATTGGTAGAAGAAGAATTTGATAATCTATGCTTATCTTGAGTGATTTGATAGGTTACGCTTATGAATTCTATAGTTACTATCTTTTTGTTGTTTTTGTCATGAATCTTAATTTTGCTTATATGATAATTTGATAGGTTATACTTTCCTTAAATGGTTTGATAGTCTATGCTTAATAAATCTAAAGCAAAATATGATAAAAAGAGAATAGTTCGTATAATGTAATTAAGATTAGCTAGTGGATTCAATTCTAGATTTCTCATATCTTTAATTGAATTCTCCATCTTTTCTTTCTTGATCTTTCCTTAGTTATTGATTTACTCTTATTTATTTCTTGATTTTTATTTCCTTTATTTTTCTTTTCTTATGATTTCATTTATTCTTTATCAAATCCACTCTCAATCATCTTTTATGCTTATTTACACATAATCTCTCTTACTCCTCATCTCTCTCCACAATCACATTTATCATCACTCAAAATTATTACTCACAGAACATAAGAACCGATTCTAATAATTTTCTACAAACACCTTCCTCGTGGGATCGATAACTTTTTATATTATAGCTTGATTAATTATGCACTTGCGCTTTTTGGTATATGTTTATGCCGCATTAAGTTTCTGGTACCATTGCCGGGGAAGGTGCTAAGTAGGATTTTATTATTTTGGTTCTTTAACTTGTGTGTTTTCTTGTGAAGGAACTGCTTGGAGCTTAAAAATCTTGGATTGGAGATCAAAAACTTGAAGAATTGCTTTTACACTCTTCTTTCTAGTATTTTTAATTCCATCTTTTTTAGTTAGCCTCATAATTAAAGACAATTAGGATCTAAGTAAAAGAAATTATTTTTGTTAACCATAATAAAATCCACCCTCCACTTGGACATTTACTAACAAAGATAATAAATTCAAATAATTTTCTCCCTTCTCATAGTTGTTTGATTGGTAAACCTAATAAAAAAAGATTTTCTTTTTACAAATTCTTTTTTGTCGCTTTTAATTCATTGGGTTGCATTGCATATAGTTAGTAGGAATTAACCAAAGTGATATGAGCATCTTAATTTGGCACACACTTAAAAATATTTTTAAGGATAAAACCCTATAATAAAGATAAGGTGAGGGATTTCATCACTCTTTTCTTAGCCCACAAATCATTTATTCCTCACTACACAAACCTAAGCCTTCTTAAAACTCATTAGACGTTGGCCACTAAGGACTCGAGCTCAATAAAAAACAAGAAATCCCTAAGTGAACCGGTTTAAGTTTTCTTAGATTAGTTGGTGTTTAAGGCAAGGTTTAGGGGTTACGTAAAGCGCTCCACAGGGAACGAGTTACTTAATTAATCTCTGATCACCCTCTAGTACTATCCTTACCTGGCTAATTACCCGGGTAAAACTTTAATCATTTTACTTTAGGACTTTTTGGTTAGGAGCTGGTCTAGTTGAGTTAGGCTTAACCGTAGAGTTAGAGTGATTGAAAAGTGATTGCTTTTGATTGTTTTAGTTAGGATTTTCCTTTTTTTTGTTCTCATAATCTAAAAAAACTAATTTTTTCCCTTAAAAAATTATAAAAATAATTTGTTGTGGTGTATGCGAACGTGGATTAGGGATAATACACATCGTTAATCCGCTTTGAACCAATCATAGAAATGTCGTATCCTAATCCATCCGTTCTTCAAGATATGTGCTATCCCACTAGGAATGCAATCCTCTCTTGCATTAGGCTCCCCTAGAAAAATGGAACTAACTTTGAGCTTTGACCGTACTATATCAACATGCTTCTAAAATTTCTAGGGAATGAATTTGAAGATGCATAAATTTTTATCCCAGAATTTGAGGAAGTATGTATGATGATTAAAATAAGAGAATTAACTGAAGATGCACTCAAACTCAGATTTATTCATTTTACCCTCAAAGACAAAGCAAAAAAATGGCTATACAGCTTACCCTTAAATTCCATCATAACTTGGGAGGAATTTATCACCGTTTTTTTCAAGAAATTTTTCCTAATTCATAAAACAGTTAAGCTTAGAAATAGCATTCAAATTTTTAAAATTGTCTCGGGGGAGCCATTCTGGAAGTATTTTGATAGGTTTAAAGATCTTCTCATCCAATATCCTAATCACGGTCTAGATAAATAGTGATTATGCCAAATCATCTATGAAGGATTGGATTATTCTTCAAAGACTTCCTTAGAATAAATGTTCCAAGGGGATTTCATGAAGAAAAATACTTATGAAGCTTGGGAGTTTTTAGAGTAAGAAAACTATACAGTCGGAACATTGTGATGACATGGTTTCATCAGTTTTCCAACCCAAGTCTAGTGGTCTTTCCATAGAGTCAAACATAGCATCTGAACCTAAGATGGCTACAATTATGCGTAGGTTAGAAGCCTTAGAAATCAAAAAAAGAGTCTCAGTTCAAATCAATCAAGTTTCTGCCTCAGTTTGTCACAACTGTCTTGCATCATCCCATGTTTCAGAAGAATTTCCTCTCTTAGAAAATAATCAACCACTAAAACAGGTCAACGCTGCATTCCATTATTATGCAAATGATCCATTTTCTCCAACCTACAACCCAGGTTGGAGAAATCATCCAAACTTTGCATGGAATCAGGGAACCCACGCCAGAACTTAAAACTTCACTCCCTCTTCAAACCAACAATTTCCTAGGGGAAACATAGTTCCTTTCAGTGCTCAACCCAATTTTCAACAACCAAATCTGTCGTATCCAAATCAATCTTCTCATCATCAAGCTGTAAATCACACTCCTCCAAATTTAGAACATGAGAAACATCACAATGTCTTGGAAAAATGTTTGGAAACTATAATTAAGGCCTCTACAAAAACCAAGAATATGTTGACTCAAACATCCAGCACTCTGAGTTCCTTCATGCAATCAACCAGACAAATACTTAATTCCAACACTCAAGCCATAGCTAGATTAGAATCCTAACTTGGTCAACTAGCTAGTACCATGAGTGAAAGAGAGAGTGGAAAATTTCCGAGTCAACCCGTGGTCAACCCTAAGGACACAGGATGCAGTTCATCCTATGAAGCTTAAGTGAATGCAATCCATTAACTTCGGTCAGGTAAACATGTCGATATTCAAGTGAGAACACCTCCAAGTCTTGATCTAGAATAAATTCTTTTTCCTTCTGATAGATTTAGACCAGTTGCTCCCTTTCTAGATAGACTCAGGCCTAGAAAACACTCCCCTCAGGAGGAGAAGATCCTAAAAACATTCAAGCACTTTAAGGTCAACATTCATCTCTTAGATGTAATTGACCAAATTCCATCTTATGCTAAATTTTTAAAAGAATTGTGCACTAAGAAGAGGAGAATAAATGTTCTAAAGAAAGTTTTTTTGGCTGCCAATATCAGTGACATGCTCTCAAATCCCATACCTTTGAAATATAAAGATCCTGGTTCCCCCATCATTTCATGTGCCAATGGTATTACTCACATTGATAAGACGCTTTTAGACTTAGGGGTCAGTATTAATTTGCTTTCATATTTAGTCTACCAGCAATTAGGTCTAGGTGTACTGAAACTAACCCGATACACCTTACAGTTAGCTGATAGATCTGTCAAGGTCCTTATGGGTGAGTTAGAGGATGTTCGGATTAAGGTTGAAGATTTTATTTTTCCAGTAGGTTTTGTAGTCTTGGAAAAATAGCCCATTTCCAATCCTAAAGGACAGACACCTGTCATCTTAGGACGACCATTATTATCCACTTCTAATGCTCTCATCAAGTGTAGAACTAGTCAAATGAAGTTGTTCTTTGAGAATTTAACTGTTGATCTTAACATTTTCAATCCAGGAGACCAACCAAATAATCAGCCTCTAGAATTAAATTACATTCAGGAAAGATAAAAAGAGGAGGAAGAAGAACAGTTAGATTTGAGTTTTGAGAAAATTTTTGGTGAGGAGTTGGAGTTTACATAAGAAGTAGATGAGGTTTGTCAGAATAAGGAAAGTGTGTTAAACATTTGCTACTGTGAAGTGAATTTTGAAGAACTCTTTCTTAATGAACGTAGTTTTTTGGTAAATAAATAACAACCAAATTTTCATACCTCAACCTTGAATCTTGTGGTTGAGGAAGTTGTTAAAGAAGAATTGATTGCTAGAAAATAAAACTTCACAAATCAAGAGTCTAAGTTCATTAAGAAATTCAAAATACATGACACCAACAATACCAACCTCATGTTGATGAATGAATTATTGAACACCCTGAAATGTTTGGAATTTAAACACAGCATTGAATTTATCATTTTGAAATTGTTTAAAATTCGTGGGAGAATTTTCAACATAAGGTATGATTTAATGTAGAATATGAGCTTTTCATGTTGAATCCTTCATTCTACATTCTTTATTTTGTTTTGTCTTATACTAATAAAAAGAAATTATTCTTCTCTCATTTGAGAGTTTCTTGTTCTGTTATAATGAAAAAAAGAAAAAGGAAAAAAAAGAAAAAGAATAAAAGAAAAAAAGTGAAAAAATACATGAAAAAATTCTTAAAAAAGAATAAAATTTTGATTTCATTCTCCTCGCACCAAAGATAATTACAGATTTTTTATCATCTAGGTCAGCCGACCAAATATAAGTGTTTCACTTCTTATCTGCTTTACTTTATGCATCATAATGTTTGCATTGAGGACAATACAGAATTTAGGTGTGGCGGGGGGGGGGGGGGGGTAGCTATTTTTTCCTCTTTATTTTACCTTTTTGTTGCATATTTTTTTTTGTCATGATTTTTTTCTTCTTTCTTCTTCTTTCTCTTATTTTCTTTAAAAAATCATAAAAATATTATCACTTGCCAAATTAATAGAGTTAAGTAATAATTGATCCATTTGATAAATTTTAAAATTTCTAATCCTTAGTGATATACTTAAGTTCACCTTTTATGATAATACTAAATAAATTTCTTAAAAAATAATTTTCAAAGTAGTATACTTCACTTAAGCCTTAACTTAGACTTTTAATTAAAATAATGAAATTGTTACATGCTTAACTTAGAGTTGAAAATAATTTTTTAAGTTGTCTTGCTCTACATATTTTTTAGAATATATATACATATACACTTATATATTTTAAAAAATAAATAAATAACTAACTTTGCCAAAGAAGAGTGCGGAAAATGGGCACCAAAAAATAAAAAACTCTTAAATTCAAGGTGATTCTATCTAATAAAGCCTAAGTTGACCGAGTAATTAAGCACAAGAAGTATTTTCTTATTAATAACCTAAGCCCAATTGGGTTGTGATCAATTGGCCAAAAACTTGTTAAATGATCACTTAGAAATGTTAAAGTAGAAAAAATTCACTAAGGAAGAAAGAGCAAAAAAAATTTGCTAATAAATGTATTATATATAGTTATATTCGTATATATGGTCTTAAAAAATATTTTTAATCAAACAACTTGAAAATTATTTTAAACAAAGAGTTAGCATATTTTTTCAAAACTTTTAAATTAAATTTCTAAGTTTGTCTTGGTTTTGTATTTCTATAATGATAAGATTTTCTACGAAATTTACCTTAGAGTTATATATAAAAAAGTTTTCTTGAGTAATAACTAGCTTCAATTAGATTGTCTAAAATTATCAAGTAAATTTAGTTATTTACTAACTTCTTTAAATTATCAAGTTGGCTAAATTTTATGGGTATATTAAGTGCAAACCCTCACGAGACTACAACTCGTCCACTAGGGTAACCTAGGGGTTTAAAGGCTTGTTGTATGCGCTAAATACAACCACGATTCCTACAAAAGTGAGTTAGGATTTTTCTTTCTTTGTTAGAGGACTAGCAAAAGTTTAGGTGTAGTGGTATTTAATAATCATATTTTTATTATAATTTTATACCCTTATTATATATTTTACATGAATAAATATACCATTAATAATTATTTTTATCTTTAATTAATTGCAGGTTAATCAAGAATAAAACTTAAGATTTCTTCTCTAAAAAAAACCCATGAATTAAATGAAGAACACAAGTAAGAGCCAAAAAGCCTAAGCCCAGAATCACGACGAGTAGCTTGTAGAAGCCGAAGAAAATAAAAAAATCAAATATAAAAATTGTATTCAAGAAGGTTGGTCGTAAAGAAATGACGATATCTCTCAATACGAAAGGTAGAATTTAACAAATAATACAAAAAAATCACTTATCTTGATGAGACGAAGCCATTTGTGGAGTCAGATTTTGGAAATAGTTGGCATCAATGGCAGCATCGATGTCGGCATTGATGCCTATATTGATGCCGACGTCAGTCTGTTACGAATCTGAGGCTAAAATTCAAGATTTTTGGATAAGGTTTCGATCCAAGGGCTCACATTCATTGATGTTTACTATAAATAGAGGTAGAAAGTGAGAGGTTAGAGGTGTGAAAAATTTTGTATCTCCATTTGGAGAGGAGGATTACTCTTAATTGAGAAGACCTTCTAAATTTATAACTTTTTGTTACAATTAATAAAATAATTTTTTCATCACTTCATATTTTTCTTCTCTTTGTTGGATGATAAAGATAAAGATGAAGATCAATTTGAAGGTTTATTTTTTATTTTCTCTTTTATTTCTGTTTTTATTGCTTAGTAGTTTAGATTTAGATTAATGTTTTGTAGTGTAGATTTACTTTCATGTCTTTATTTTATCTTATTTAATTCTTGCAATTTATTTTATAGCTTAGTTATTGCAATTTATTTTGTAGCTTATTTTTTGTAATTTATTTTGTAGCTTAGATTTTAATTTGTAGAGTAGATTTATTTTCTTTCATTTTTATTTCTTTTTAGTTAGATTTATTTCTTGTTCATAGTGTAAATTTCCTTATTTTTATTTCTCTTATTTGTAATTAGTTCTTATTCTTTTATTTCATTTCTTGCTTTTATTTTTTAAGATGTAGAACTAACTATTGTAGGAATTTTAGAATTGTATGAAACTAGTCTAATTTCCTTTATATTATGTGAATTATTCTCTTGCACTTAAAATGATTATGTATAGGATAATCAACTAGAGAACTAATTGATAGAAGAAGAATTTAATAATCTATGCTTATCTTGAGTGATTTGATAGGTTATGTTTATGAATTCTAGAATTACTATCTTGTTGTTGTTCTTGTCATGAATCTTAATTTTGCTTTGATGTTAATTTGATATGTTATACTTTCCTTTAATAGTTTCATAGTCTATGCTTAATAAATCTAAAGTGAAATATGATAAAAATATAATAGTTCGTATTTTATAATTGAGATTAGCTAGTGGATTCAATTCTACATTCCTCATATCTTTAATTAAATTCTTGATCTTTCCTTAGTTCTTGATTTTCTCTTATTTGTTTCTTGATTTTTTTCCTTTATTTTTCTTTCCTTATGATTTCATTTATTCTTTATCAAATCCACTCTCAATCACCTTTTATGCTTATTTACACGTAATCACTCTTACTCCACATATCTCTCCACAATCACATTTATCATCACTCCTAATTGTCACGCACACAACATAAGAATCAATTCTAATAATTTTCTACAAACACCTTCCTCATGGGATCGATAACTTTTTATACTATAACTTGATTAATTGCACACTTGTAATGTTTGGTATATGTTTATGCCACATCACGTTATGTCTGGTTCTTGAATGTGGTTGCTTAACAATTTACACATAAAGAAATTCATGAGAGGGCGGGGATTGGTCTCCTGCTATACCTCCGACGATCAAGTTAGCTGATGACTTTAGTTGGGTAAAGGAAGAACTGTGTGTTCTTGTAATTGTGCAATGTATGCATTAAAGGATCAGATTTGTGAACCCCTTGAATGTTAGAATAGTACCTGTATTTGTACTCAGTGTATTAGGGATAGATTAGTCACTTTAGCCAAGCACAAAAGGGTGATGGTGAAGTGTAGGCTGGCAGCTGAGTCAGCCTCAGCTTTACAGGTGTTAGCTGGCGACTAGAGGGAGGATCTCTGTTTCCGGTAAAAGTTGCTGTTTTCATTGATGTTCTCTTTTTCGAGATCTGTTACAACTTCAAGCATTACAACAGAATAAAAATGAAAACAAAAGATTTACAACTTTAACGAAAATAAACACGAGGTCCCGGTTTGGTTCGGTCTCGCTTGCGTGGGTTGTTGGCCTGTGACGGGGATGTTAATATCCGTGGACCGCCGACTCTTCAAGATCTATTCCGGTAAAATCCGGCAGAGTTTCGTCTATCCGCGTGGGATTCAGAAACAGAACTTCGTCGATCCGCGTGAGATCTCAGAAGTGTAAAGCTTATGTCTCGGTTAAACGAGGCACTAGCTCTTCTTAGTGTCGCCTGCGAAGGGCAACACCAAGGACAAAAGGGGGTGAATGAGGGAAAAGATGAAGACCTCTCGCTCTTCGATCCGGCAGGGCTTCGCTGCTCTTTTCCAAAATTTTAGATCTCGAGGTTAAACCCAAGACCAGAAATTCCTCTCCAAAAATCCGAGCCAAGAGAATGGAGGCCTAGAGGGCCTATTTATAGGAAACAAGGAGGGGGGGTGGCTGAAATAGCTAAGGACACCCCATGGGGTGTCTCAAAAAATCCGAGACACCCCTTGGGTGTCTTGGATTTTCCGAGACACCCTTGGGGTGTCTTGGATTTTTTCAGACACCCCCGGGGTGTTTCATGTTGGTTGAGACGCCACCGTTGTCCCGCCGTTGACTCGCCGTTGACTTGCCGTTGACTTTTCGTCCGAACTCGGATTTGAGTGATTTCGGATGCGTTGGAATCGTGACAGCGAGCTCTATAGGCCCCGATGGTTGGATTATCAGTGGGGTGATCGGGGCATGGCGGGCGTTGGCCCAATTGCGATGGTCGCGGGGTTTTCGGTCAATCCGTATCCCCGTGATTCTGACATTCTGTCGGTTCACGTAGTCCGTCGGTTCACTTCAGGCATTTACCGACGTCGTTGGAATTCTTGTGAGCCGGGTAGTGACGTTCAATCGTCGCTCGTTGACACTGAGCTGTGTGCGGGGACCTATCGGCAATTTTCGATGCCTACAATCTCCTCAACATTAATTGAGAAATAAGAGGGAGTATAGTGGTGGCCCATATGGTCCGATGAGTCATAAAGACTGTTGGGGTTAGAGCTATGATGATCTGTCATGGATAGTCTTCAGTTAGTTACACATTCCCTAGACATTCCTTTGTCAATTTCTACATCTTTGGGAGAGGCATCCCTCTTAGAGAATATTTGTAGGAGATGCATTATCAACTTAGATGAGTCAAAGTTCATAGGCAATTTGTTTATTTTGTGTATATCTGAGCTCGATGTAATTCTTAGTATGGATTGGTTATCTTCCTACCACGTTAGTATAGACTGTTTTTGCAAAGACAATCAGCTTGTGAGCATTCGATGGCTTTGAATAGAAAGTAGCAACCTCATAGGTTAACCAGAATGCGGAGTCATTTCTGGCATACGATGAGGAGATGATGATGCAGGATCGGGGTACAGATTTTAGTGGGGAGCACCGGTCCTCTTCATGGAGAAGTATGGTGGTAGCATGTGTTTATGTATAGATTATTATGAGTTGAGTATGTTAGACCCTAGAGGGGGGGTGATTAGGGTCTTATGCTAATCTAATCCGATTAAAATGCCAATTAAAATTACTTAACAAATATATTCTTGCAAGATAGATATACAAAGAGTTATGTGCAAGAATATGTAATATACACAAGGTGATATATCCTATATGATAGAAATATATGCAAGGATATATAAACAACACAAGGGTAAATAATCTAAATAGGATAGTAGATGAAATGAATGAGCAATGCACAATTGGCGATATGAGATAAATGCAAAAACAAACACGCCAAAGACAAACTCAAACAAGCAATGTGATCATGGAGTTCGGACCTTCCGTCCTACGTCTCCGGTCCCCACTCCCGGGGAGAAATCCACTATCAACCGGGTTTTCTACGTTCACCCGAACAACGTTTACACCTCACACTCGGTTTTCTAACTAACCGAAAACTTTACAATCAACACACTATTGCAATCACACTCTACACCCACTAAGTGTTGGACCTAGCCGTGTCTCCATCAAGTGCTCGGTTACAACCTCTCCCTAGGCACGTCAACCGACGCCACTCCTTTTGGGACGATCCCCGACTCTCACCACACACTCTTCACTCAGTGTACAAGTGTATTACAAAGTGAATCTCACAGTTAAGCACAGTATAACAAATGATTGTTCTCAAAATAAGGTGAGAACTCAATTAAGCACAACTCTTAGTCACAAACCCACAACCCCAAATTATACTATGAATGTAAATACAATAAGCTCAAAAGGGTGTGTGTGAACAAAGAGATATAAATCAAAACTAAACTCAATGTAGTTCTAGCTAAATAACAATGATAATCAAATATATAAAATAGCTAGAAATAGAGTTTAGAAAACTTCTCAAGAAATCAAGAGTTGGAGGGAGAATAGTTGAATGCCCAAACACCAATAGATGATCTCCTCAAGCTCTTGTAGAATTGAATCACAAAACCGAAACACTCAAATGCTTAAAAGCTTCTTAAAACAAACTTAAACAAACACTAAACAAGTTTAAACCCTTGTTAAAATCTTTTAAACCATTCTCTTGATTGATCTGAAAAGACATCAGCAATGGGGTATATATACCCACTCACAAACTCAGTCAAAAACACCCAAGAAAAAGACAAAAAGACCCAGAGAAAATCGGCTCAGAAAAGAGCCGTTAGAAAGCAACAGTCATATAGTCGGTCGACCGGAAATTCTATCGGTCGACCGCTATCCAGGTCGAACACGAGAAAAACAGGCTGAAACAGCTTCGGTCGACCGACGTAATTTTCGGTAAACCGATGAGAGCTCTTGGTCGACCGTACCGGTCGACCGACAGACTCTCTGTCGCCCAGTAAACACATGAGTTCAGGATCGGTCGACCGGTGCGGTCGACCGAATTCTGACATTTCAGAAAGACAGTTTTAAACAGATTTTTGACTTTTTAAAAAATTGTTAAAAATAACAAATGAAGTCCAAAAATAATGAAACTTTGGGAAAAGTATTTAAACACGAAAACAAACATGTTACAAAAGGAATTTTCCAAATTACATTTCCCATTTGTGAAAAATCATTATTTTGCAAAATGGTTCAAAATACGAAAACAAAACAAACATGTTTTTAACATTTGACATAAACCATGTTTTGAAACTTTGTAAAATGATTTTATAGACTTGATAAAAAGTATAAACTATAGTTGTTAAGTCTATAAGCCATAAAAACCAAAAACACAATATTCTTCCAAATACAATAGAATATGAAACATATAAAAGTATATATGAAGATATATATATTATTTCATATCTATATAGCTAAACCAAAAACATATATGTATATATATAACTATATATATACAAAAACCAAAAACGTGTATGTGTGTATATAATTGCGCTTAAAGTACAAACACATATAATATAAAACTTAAACTAAATTACCCAAGCAATCTTGATCTTCAATGAGCTTGACTTGGTACACTTGCGGATGAAGCGAGATCTTGGATCTTTAACTTGAATAGCATTGCTTCACCGACATTCCGCCAACCTCCTTTGGATATGATCGTTGAAGCGCAATTCCATCCATCCTCCAACAACGTTGTTTGTCTACAATAGATAGGAAAACACGAATGCTAGACAAACAACATTAGTGGTAAATTGTTTGTTAAACATCATTAAAATAAGAAGGTCAACAATCTCCCCCTTTTTGATGATGACAAACAATTTACAAAAAGGAATATATGCATGAAGGAGATGAACATATACAAGATAATACACATGCATATAAACAAGGAATTATATACTCACAATATTTCTTCCCCTTTGACAACATCAAAAAGGGGAAACCAACAAGAAAGAAGAGAGCGAAAGCTCCCCCTATCAATAAGCATAGGTGAGTATTAAACAAGTATAGGGATTGCTCCCCCTATCAAAATGCCATAAAGAATATATGAAAAGAAGATCATGGCAACCATATGTGAGCAAGCATAGATGGAAAATATGCTAAACACAACTCACATACATACAAGAGAATGAGAACACATATGAATATATCATTGAGATAATGTGTCTCAAAACATAAACATAAAGATCAAAAAATAGATTTATGAAAGCAAAAGAATGAGGGAACATGAGAACCATGAAAAAAGTTTTCAAAAGAAAAACAAATCACTCAAATGAGATCATAAATCAAGATTTAAGTTCAAAAAACAATGTTTGATCAAAAAGAAATTTCTTTGTAAAGCTTGATCAAGTCATATATAGAATACATCATAAGGCACAAATAGATGATCCATGAGCACAAACGTATAAATATCATCATATAAGTGAAATATAATGAATTCAAAGCAACAAATCAAAACCAAATCTTTAACAAAAGAATTTCAAGAGAGGCAACAATATATCAAAGTCTCAAGCTTGTTCTAACCCATATAATCATTTTAGCATCCGGTAAACATGATTTGGGAATAAACACCCAATAAACCCGGAGGGTAATATAAATGCAAAACCTCTCATGAAAGCAAAACTAATAATCATGAAAACAAAAGAATTTAACCAAGAAAAGGAATTGTTTTCATAAAAGTTTAAAATATATTTTTCAAAACCAAGAAAAAAATAATTATAAAAGCACTAAAATTCTTGGTTTAAAATCAAATTTGTTTTGGTACCCAAGTATTCTTGGTATCAAAAGGTTTAGGGACATGACCCCTATCATTCAAGCTCAAAGCCCTAGGGTTATGAACCCACTTGGGCACATATAGTGCACTAACATGGTCAAAACAATATTCATTCAAATGACCCTTCCGATTACAATTTGTGCAATGAAAAGGTTGAGATAATTTGCGTTGACCAATTGGTTGTGCACGGAAAACATTAGAAACATTTGCAAACATGGATGGTCTTTTAAAATTATTTTGCAAATGTGAAACTCTCTTTAAATCAAAACAAAATTTGGCCAAATGACCAAATCTACCACAAAAATCACATTTAAACACATGAGCATGCATATGATGAACTTTATGAGAGTGTGCATGTGCATGTGCATGTGATGAAGAAACCTTATGAGATGCACAAGAAACATTAGTCTTGGAGGATTTATGTGCATCATAGCAAAACTTAGCTAAATGGCCTTTACGACCGCAAATAGAACATTTATAAGCTTTGCTATACAAGTGTGCAAAGTGTACGGGTTTAGAAGTTGTAGTACGAGACTTTGCACCCAAGTCCATAAGTTTCTTATTATCTACAATGCATGTTTTAAGGGTTGAATCTAAAGATGATATGCGTTCTTTAACATGATCCAACACATTTTTAGGCATACAAGCATTGGAAATAGAAGTAGATGAAACATGATCATTTCTAAAAGAATTAAACTCATTTCTAATAGTTTCTACTTCTATTATGGCATCATTTTTAGCATGAGTTAAGCTAGCAATAGATGAAGACATGTTATTATTTTTTAAACTTAATAACTCATTGTTTTCTTTCAAAATAGCATTCTCTTTAACAACAATATCAAGTTTGGAAGCTAGCGACTCATAATCGGATTTCAAATCTACATGCTTGCTTTTGAGATTAATAAAATTATTTTGCAATTTTGTATAGGCATGCATTAATCTATCATATGCACAAGCGAGTTCATCAATAGTTAATTCACTTTCTGAATCGGAATCGCTTACTACACAAGAGTTGTCCTCTTGTGGCCGTGTGCATGATGCTCCACATGAACTTGAAGAAGAATCCTCCAAAGCTTGTCGGATTGCCTCCAAGTCCCCTTGATGTGCTTCAATAAATTTTCAAAGTTTGTAAGCACTATCAAAGTGAACAAATTTGTTAGAAATGGATGAGTCAAAAGCATTAAGCAAAAATTCTAACAAACGCTTGTTCATTGAAAACATTTTCTTATCATGATTGCTCCTCTTGGATTTCTCCAATGTGGGCATAATATAAGCACAATTAATAACTTCCCATAAGTTAATATTTCTAGATTCAACAAATAGTTTAAATCTAGAAGCCCATTGAGCATAGGGAAAATTAATGAATTTTGGAGCAACATTTGATTCATAGCCTAAACGAAATACATTCATATTCATGATATATATATATATCAAAATATGCAAGCAAGACAAAAGTAATCATAACTAGATTAGCACAAAGAGATAACTTGGATCTTTAACTCAAGGCGGTTAGACCTTAAATCAAATAGCACCAAGCTCTGATACCAATTGTTAGACCCTAGGGGGGGTGATTAGGGTCTTATGCTAATCTAATCCGATTAAAATGCTAATTAAAATTACTTAACAAATATATTCTTGTAAGATAGATATACAAAGAGTTATGTGCAATAATAGGCAATATACACAAGGTGATATATCCTATATGATAGAAATATATGCAAGGATATATAAACAACACAAGGGTAAATAATCTAAATAGGATAGTAGATGAAATGAATGAGCAATGCACAATTGGTGATATGAGATAAATGCAAAAACAAACACGCCAAAGACAAACTCAAACAAGCAATGTGATCACGGAGTTCGGACCTTCCGTCCTACGTCTCCGCTCCCCACTCCCAGGGAGAAATCCACTATCAACCGGGTTTTCTACGTTCATCCGAACAACGTTTACACCTCACACTCGGTTTTCTAGCTAACCGAAAACTTTACAATCAACACACTATTACAATCACACTCTACACCCACTAAGTGTTGGACCTAGCCGTGTCTCCCTCAAGTGCTCGGTTACAACCTCTCCCTAGGCACGTCAATCGACGCCACTCTTTTTGGGACGATCCCCGACTCTCACCACACACTCTTCACTCGGTGTACAAGTGTATTACAAAGTAAATCTCACAGTTAAGCACAGTATAACAAATGATTGTTCTCAAAACAATGTGAGAACTCAATTAAGCACAACTCTTAGTCACAAACTCACAACCCCAAATTATACTATGAATGTAAATACAATAAGCTCAAAAGGGTGTGTGTGAACAAAGAGATATAAATCAAAACTAAAATCAATGTAGTTCTAGCTAAATAACAATGATAATCAAATATATAAAATAGCTAGAAATAGAGTTTAGAAAACTTCTCAAGATATCAAGAGTTAGAGGGAGAATAGTTGAATGCCCAAACACCAATAGATGATCTCCTCAAGCTCTTGTAGAATTGAATCACAAAACCGAAACACTCAAATGCTTAAAAGCTTCTTAAAACAAACTTAAACAAACACTAAACAAGTTTAAACCCTTGTTAAAATCTTTTAAACCATTCTCTTGATTGATCTGAAAAGACATCAGTAATGGGGTATATATACCCACTCACAAACTCAGTCAAAAACACCCAAGAAAAAGACAAAAAGACCCAGAGAAAATCGGCTCAGAAAAGAGCCGTTAGAAAGCAACGGTCATATAGTCGGTCGACCGGAAATTCTATCGATCGACCGCTATCCAGGTCGAACACGAGAAAAACAGGCTGAAACAGCTTCGGTCGACCGACGTAATTTTCGGTCGACCGATGAGAGCTCTCGGTCGACCGTACCTGTCGACCGACAGACTCTCTGTCGCCCAGTAAACAAATGAGTTTAGGATCGGTCGACCGGTGCGGTCGACCGAAATCTGACATTTCAGAAAGACAGTTTTAAACAGATTTTTGACTTTTTAGAAAATTGTTAAAAATAACAAATGAAGTCCAAAAATAATGAAACTTTGGGAAAAGTATTTAAACATGAAAACAAACATGTTACAAAAGGAATTTTCCAAATTGCATTTCCCATTTGTGAAAAATCATCATTTTGCAAAATGGTTCAAAATACGAAAACAAAACAAACATGTTTTTGACATTTGACATAAACCATGTTTTGAAACTTTGTAAAATGATTTTATTGACTTGATAAAAAGTATAAACTATAGTTGTTAAGTCTATAAGCCATATAAACCAAAAACACAATATTCTTCCAAATACAATAGGATATGAAACATATAAAAGTATATATGAAGATATATATTATTTCATATCTATATAGCTAAACCAAAAACATATATGTATATATATAACTATATATATACAAAAACCAAAAACGTGTATGTGTGTCTATAATTGAGCTTAAAGTACTAACACACATAATATAAAACTTAAACTAAATTACCCAAGCAATCTTGATCTTCAATGAGCTTGACTTGGTACACTTGCGGATGAAGCGAGATCTTGGATCTTTAACTTGAATAGCATTGCTTCACCGACATTCTGCCAACCTCCTTTGGATATGATCGTTAAAGCGCAATTCCATCCATCCTCCAACAACGTTGTTTGTCTACAATAGATAGGAAAACACGAATGCTAGACAAACAACATTAGTGGTAAATTGTTTGTTAAACATCATCAAAATAAGAAGGTCAACAGAGTAAGGTCACCATCCAGAACAGGTATCTATTACTAAGGATTTATGACTTATTTAACTAGCTGCAGCGAGTGTAGTGTTTCTCAAAGATTAATCTTCGTTCTGGTTATTATCGGTTACGGGTTCAGGAGATGGATATTCCCAAGACGGCCTTTCTGACTCGATATGGGTCTTTTGAGTTTTTTGTAATGTTATCTGGGCTTACTAATGCACCCGTGGTACTCATGTATTTGATGAACCATGTTTTTCATCCATACTTGGACTAGTTTGTGATCATGTTCATTGACGACATCTTCATTTACTCGCGGTCGGAGGCTGAGCATGAGCAGCACCTATGATTGGTATTGCAAACTTTTGAGGAGCATCAACTATATGCTAAGTTTAGCAAGTGTAAGTTTTGGTTATCTGAGATCAGATTGTAGGCCATGTTATCAGCAAGAAGGGCATTGTTATAGATCCAGCTAAGGTAGAGGTAGTAATTGGTTCCGAGCCGCCAAAGACTATTATAGAGATTCGTAGCTTCTTGGGTCTGGCTAGCTATTACATGAAATTCATTTAGGACTTCTCTAAGAGTACTACCCTACTGACACGCCTTATAAAGAAGGGTGTACAGTTTGTTTAGGGGCCGGAGTGCCAGAAGGTATTTGAGACATTAAAAAATAAGTCCACTATAGCACCGGTGATGATCATTCCTAGCCGTGATAAGACTTTTGTTGTCTATATGGATGCGTCATTATCGGGTCTAGGAGGCATTTTGATGCAGACCTAGAGAGTAGTAGCTTAAATTTCGAGGCAGTTGAGGACTCATGAGCAGAACTGTAAAACCCCGTAATTTTTGATATATTATGAAAAATAATAATAGATGAGTTATATCGTGATAATTATCATTTACTAATGGTTGAGTATGCTAAGAATCGATTTGATATTGATTCAGTGTATTTATGTGAATAAACGAGTGTATATATGTGAATAAATGGGTGTAAACGTGCATAGTTACAGTTGGCAGGAAATGGCCTCTTAGAGGTCGACCGATGCTATGGCATTAGTCAACCGATGACCATTGGCTAGTCGACTGATGCTATAGCATCGGTCAAACGACGGGCTCCCAGCTCGTGTAGGCTTGTGTTCGGGTTGGATTTGATTTCGTTTCAGGCCTAGTTATATATATAAGTATATATACTCATTTTAAACCTTTTTCCTTCATCTTTTACGTGATATATCAGCATCCACCTTCCCTCTCAAACCCTAACCCTAGATTGTGAGTTTTTTGGAGTTTACCTGAGGAGTTTTTTGAGAGGAATGAAGGATTTGCGAGCTTGCTGAAGAGGAATTTTGCACGCACGTGTTTTGAGAGTTCAACACGACATTTGAGGCAATATCATCTTCCTTCAAACCTTTTCTTGTAGTAATTCATAATTTAATATATTTATTGATTAATACAATGCTTAAAACTTTAATCTAGTGTGATAAAAACCTAGTTTTTGATATCAATCCTTAAACCAATGAAAAAAAAGTCTGTAGATTTAATTGCTGTTTTTAGTAGTTATGATGATCATGACCATTAGGTTGTTTTTAAATTGTAAATCATGTTCTAATTCGGTTTAAAACCCTAGTTTAACGATTAGTTGAATGTTTTTGTTAATTAGGATGCTTAAACCCTAAGTATGTGATATCTAGATGATGTGATCTTGTTTAAACGAATCTATAACTGTGTAATGATTAGAATCAATCATGTTTATTAATCAAGTTATTTTAAAATATGTTGTTAATTGAGAATTTTGTTAAATGAGAATTTTGTTAATTAGGATGTTAAATCCTAACTGTTTAATTACAAGAGAATAACCATGTTTAATTTAATCTTTGTTTAGTAATTATGAGAGTTTAAATCATGTTTTGCTTTTCATGCTAACAAAATTTTGTTTTCAAGATGAATTACAAAACACGAAAACTGTGAAAATCTGATATAGTGAAACCAGTCGACTGATCCTAAGTGATCATTCGACTGATTGTATCGTTCAAAATTTTTTAATCCTTTCTGGTCAGTCGACCAACTAGAAGATATCGGTCGACTGATAGGACCTCTTTTGAATACACTTTGTGCATGATTGCCATCGGTCGACTGATGCCCTAGGGGCAGTCGACCGACACTTGTTTTCTTTTGTTCGAGGTGATTTCTCTTTCATATTTAATCATGAACGTGGGGTTCAAGCCGTACGACAACACACGTACAACCACAGATGTACACGAATTGAGTCATAACACATATACAGATATCCTGAAGAAGATTATTACAAGTATTGTTTTGATCAAGTTTGAGTAACAATTAATTATAACACGTATGTATGTATGAATATCGTTAATGAGCACAGCTCAGTACTAATTGGGATAGTGCATTGATATGTCATTAGTACAGACCATTAAGTCATGATTTTAGGATATCTGACTTGGTAGTTCGTCCCGCACGGTGATGCGATAAGGCTAGAGAGCCGCACTTCTAGGATACCTGATTTGGTAAGTCCCGTACAGTGATACGATGAGACTAATGAGCCATGTACATATTTTAGGATGCTTGATTTGGTAGTCCATCTCGCATGATAATGCGATGAGTTATAAAGCCTTACGAGATATTGTATTGTGATATATCTGATAGCCTGAGTCTTTAGCGGAAGCCATTTATGAATATGATTCATCACTGAGTTATATTTTGGCCGGATTACTTCGCATTTGGGAGTTATAGGAGACTTAGTTCTTGTATTCCACACCATCTACCCAAGGGTAGCATGAGTTATATGGTTGACATTTATGATATTGTAGTAACTTTACTTTTTTGTATTGTTTTCCTTTATCTTTTATTCTTAGTTTGGAATTGATATTTAGCGGCCCACAATTTGAGACATATAGTATATACATGAGGGTTTTATCATTTGGATTATTTCGCTCTACGTACTACGTCTCTGTTGTGGGTTTCTAAATATTAATCTCATTTAGATACAGGATAAATAATTTAGGTAGACTGCGCATAATAGATAGAGCCTCCATCACATTTAGTAGCTCTTCCCCTAGGTGCGGATGGAGATGATCTTGCTAAAGCACTCTGACGCTGTAGTTGTTTTTTCCCTTCTTTTTAAGCAGTGGATCAGAGTGTCGGAGAGCCTCAGGTTGACGGTCTTACAGCATAGTTGTTGTCGCTTATTTTTAGTAGTTGATACTCTACAGTCGTTTAATTAAAGTTTAGTTGATTATTAGACTTGTATTTCATTTTGTAAAGGTTGTGTGCCTTAGTATTATTTTCATTTGACTCTATGTATTAAGTTACTTCATATTTATTTCATACATTAGTTATACTTAGTTTTTATTCTAGGACATGAGTATGTTTACTTGGATATCTCTTTCTTTGTCATGTCCACTGCATTTATTTCTCTTATATTTCTTGTTTTATACCTACACTTGTCATTGATTCCACTAGAAAGATATTATTGTGATGGTAAAATATGTTGTTATACGGTGTGGGTGCATGACATGATTGACATCTCTGGGTTTACCTTGGACTGCAGCCATGTGTGAAAACATGGGCATCACAGTTGGTATCAGAGCTCTAGTTCTAGCATTCTTAAGATCATTCCTATGTCAAGTTGTGGAGCTAGGATAGAGTTTACTATGATTCATGTATGGACTCCGTTAGGAATTCTTAGTATGAGTGAGGACATTATATATATAATGAGAAAATTATGATTTTTTATGATATCTATCTTTCTCTGAATATAAAGTATGATGTGAATAATATGATACTATTTTCTTATTATTATATATTTTTGGCTAAGGTCTCATTTACTCTGTCTTATAAACTCTCTTCTTGAAAATTTATAGATGGTCGGATATGGACATGAAAGGAGAGGATCCCATACTCAGAGGATTAGACAGGTTGAGCTAGAGCTTGAGCCGTAGTAGGCTACATCCGAACCGCAGCAAGCTACACCCGAGCTGTAACAAACCCTACCTAAGCTGCAGTTGCCTCCGTAGTATTTGATAGACCATGTAGCACCTATTGCAGACATGCTAGCAGCGCTCAAGGAGCAATTAGCAAACCAGATTCCACCAGTTTCACCATCACCTGTGGTTCCACCACCTGGTCATACCAGTTATACTTATTGCAGAGGAATCCCTAAAGGTTACACTATGAGTTACACCACCACCAGTTGCCGATAGAGTCAAGGAGCAGGAGACTTGGCTCCGTCTAGTTGAAAGATACCAAACGATGAGGGCACCAGAATTCTAGGGATCATCAGACTCACTTGTAGCTCATAAGTGGAAAGAAGATGTGGGAAATATTCTTGACCTACGTGATGTGGACTCCATCCAAAAGCAGCGGTTGGCAGCTTTCAGTCTTAAAGGTGATGCCGGCAGATGGTATAAGCTTCAATTAACCCTAAAGCAGAATGATGCTTACTTGGGAGGACGTCATCTACTTTTTTGATGAGTAGAACATCTCTTCCATGGCAAGGGCCAGGAAACAGTTAGAGCTTTCCAGATTGGAGCAAGGGGAAATGTCCATAGCTGACTACAAGGGCAGATTCATAAGCTTGCTTCGATTCATGGGCATGTGGCAGACAGGAGAGCATCAAGCTCAGATTTTTTTGATAGGGCTTCGTCCAAGTCTTCACCACTACCTTATCTCTAGACGATTTCATTTAGTATGAAAGGTAGTTGATGCTGCTATTTCGTAGGAGACCAAGACTGCAATCTTTCAGAAGAATAAAGAAGGAACCTTTAAAGCAGGACAGCATGTTGACAAGGATAAGGGTAAGAGATCTTTTATAGGACCCGGAAGACCCTAGCAGAGGGGCAAGGATTCACAACACCAGCAGCAAGGACCATATAAGAAGGGGTCATAGCAGGATTCAAGAGCGTCGTAGCAATGCAAGATTCAGGGTGCTTGTTATAACTGCAACAAGATCGGACATAGGGCAAAGGACTGTCGTAGTGCACCAGCAGGAGGCTAGTAGGATAGAGGCCAGGGCTAATAGCAGGGTCGTGGACATGGCCAGCACCAGTAGAGTCATGGATAGGGTCAGCAACCGCAGGGCCGTCGGTATGGCTAGCAGCAGAGGATTAAGGCACCACCGATCATTTTGAGGATTGAGGGGCCAATAGGACAGGGCCATGCTATCTAGAAGATACCTCAGGGATAGATAGTACCATATGTTCCACCAGCTTCAGCACAATAGTCTTCAGCCACCGGAAGGGTTTATGTAGTCATATCACGTGATCATAGTGCGAGCGGAGCCATAGTGGATGGTTCGTTCCTTTTGGGTGATAGTTGATCGGTTGACGAAATCAACATATTTCTTACTGGTGAAGACGAATTTCATAGCAAAAACGTATGTGAGGATTTTCATTCGGGAGATAGTTTGATTGCATTCCGGAGACTATTGTGTCAAACTGAGGCTCAGTTTTCACATCTCATTTCTAGATGAGTTTCCAGAATTCGTTCGGCAGCCAGTTGTCATATAGTATTTTCTTTCATCTACAGAAAGATGGTCAGATGGAGAGAGTTAACCAGGTGTTGGAGGATATGTTGTGGGCATGTGTTATCAATTTCCAAGGCAGCTGGGAGAATTATATTTCATTAATTGAGTTCGCCTACAATAGCGGCTATCAAGCGACGATAGGTATGGCATGTGTGAGGTGTTATATGAGAGGCCTTGTAGATCCCCGATTTGTTGGGCTAAGCCAGAGGACAACTTAATACTTAGGCCACAACTTGTGAGGCAGACTACAAATAAGGTAACATTGATCAGACAACATATTCTTACTGCTCAGAGTTGGCAAAAGAGCTACGTAGACCAGAGGCGACGACCTTTTGAGTTTTAGGTTATGGATTATATTATGCTGAAGGTGTCACCGATGAATGGTGATCATCAATTTAGCAGACGGGAAAAGCTTGCCCTGAGGTATATTGATCCGTTCAGGATTGTTGAGCACATTGGAGCCGTATCATATAGGCTAGATCTTCCAGCATCGATGTTGGGTGTAGATGAATTTTTTCATGTTTTGATGCTTAAGAAGCATTTGCACGATGAGTAGAAGAAGAGGGTGATTGATGCGCTAGAGTTAGAGATTCAGTCAGATTTGACCTCCATTGAGGTCCATGTTTGCATTCCTGCCAGAGAGGACAAAAAGCTTAGAAAAAAAGTGATTCCTTTAGTAAAGGTCTAGTGGAACCGGAAAGAAGCTGAGAAGGCTTCTTGGAGCATGAGGAATTAGGGTATCGTCACTTAGCTCCTAATCACTCGAAACACATGGTATATATATGGGGGTTCCTTATTTGGATTTTTTTGTCTGACGTAGTTGTTCGATTAATTAGGGGTTAAGTGGAAGTATATGCATTCTTGAGAGGTAAGTGTAAATGATTGCTTGTAATGCATATCTGAGGTTTAATGGTACGAGATGTGTATGGAATGGTTTCCTTGTCTAGATTATTCCCTCATCACACTTTTCTCATATTATTAATCTCTAAGATACGATTGCAGAATTTCGTGGACGAAATTTTTTAAGGGGGGTGAATGTAAAACCCTGTGAATTTTGAAAGAATAGTGTGATTTATATATTTATAAATGAGTTTTAATTATGGTAAATATCATTTATAGGTAAATGATTTTGTTCACAATTGATTTGAGATTAATTAAGTGTTTCTATGCATTATACACCAATGCAATTTGAAAAAAAAAATAACTAGTTAAGAGTATATTTGTATTACACACCGATGTTGTTCAAATCTAGAAAAACACAAAAGACAAAACTTGTAGGTCTCTTCAATAGATTTCCAACACTTCTTAAATCATCTCATTCCGAGTTCGGACAAAATAGTTAAAGCCAAAATACCGAAGACTATCTTCTTAGTCTAACTGGGTTTCCTGTTTAGGGTTTTGGGTTTTCGGCTATTTGTATACGGGTTCCTACCTATATATACATGTTTTTGTTACAAAAAACACACCTTTCTTTTAGTGTTCCAAACCCTAGCAGCCCCTCTCCTCCTCTCTCAAACCCTAGCCCAAAATTTGAGTTCTTTGGAGAGTTTCATGAGGCGGAAAGTGAGGAGAAGGCGGGATTTGCGGTGTTTGGCGTCGAGGGATCATTTGCTATTCATTTCAGAGGGTTGTGCACGTGTTAAGGTAAGATCACCTCTGTCCAAACATTTCTCTAGTTTAAAAATCAAGTTTTATGTGTTAATTATGATAATTCTCATGCTTAAAGTTAATATAATGTGTTAGAATCTAATTTATGATGTTTAAATCTTAAATCAGAGCGATAAACAGTAGAATAATTCTGTAATTGATTAGTATACATGATCATGATCAGGATTGTTTTAAAATATTGTTTATGCTTTAATTTGGTTCATATGCACTAACTTGTTGAGATAAACAATATTTAGTTAATTAGAATGTTAAACCCTAGATTCGTGCGTGTATATGATACCATCTTGTTTAAACGAACCTATGGTTAAGTATTCATGAGTATTGAATCAAGTTTTATTCATATAAGTTAAAAAACCGAGCTTTGAATAAAAACAAGCAAAAACCCTAATCTGTGAAATTTTGATCTATTCAGCCGATTGATGTTGATATCAGTTGACTGACGGGAGGTCATCAGTCGAATGATTGAAATCATCAGTCAGCGCATGGGCTCATGTGTACATTATTTCTGTTAACGACCTGATCAGTCAACCGTAGCTTTCTATCGGTCAACTGATCAGGTTCAAATTTGTGATCTTGGTTCCTTGCACGAGAGTTCATTGTCCGAACGTGTAGTGCAAATTATATGTGGATATTTATGAATATTTTAGGGGATATACATACGGACGTACAAATACATTATTCAGGATAGATAAATAGTTTGCAATCGTTATGAGTAACGACTATTATAGTTCATTATAATTATGAATGGTTGGGTGGGGTTAGTTGGGTCCTACAATGAGACCGCGAATAGACTATACTATGAGTACGTTAGTCTAGACCGCAATGAGACAGCAATAGACTTCACTCCTTTATGTACTTTTCGCCCGTACGAGCATGCATTGAGGTCGTTGAACCAATTTATCGGTCCACATGGTTATGCGCAAAGGTTGATATACCTATTTATCTGTTCGTATGGTTATGCACAGAGGTTGATATACTTATTTATCGGTCCGCACGGGGATGCGATGAGTTGATATACCTATTTATCGGTCCGCACAAGGGTGTGATGAGTTGATGAATTCCAGAGAAGGACGATTTAATAAATTTGATGATAACCTAAGTGAAGGTGATTATTGTGAAGATATTTCACAACTTAGTTACACGGAATAGTGTATCGATATCTATTTTGCCTACTAAGGGTAGTATGAGGAGTTGAATGATATTCTCGGAGATGGTTGATGTGGTATTTCCCGTATTGCTTTCTTTTATTATTTCTTAGTTGGAATTTATACTTAAAACTTTATGACTTGAGACACATGGTATATACATGAGGGTTTCCTTGTTTGGATTATTTCGTTCGACGTACCAGTCTTGTGTTGTAAATTTCTAAACATAAATTTCATGTAGTACAGGATAAAATGATCTAGGTAGACTATGCACTTATAGGTAGAGCTTCCATCATACTTAGTAGCCCTTTCCATAGGGACGGATGGAGAAGATATTGCTAGCGCTCTGGTGCTGTTGATTTCACTTTTTTAGGCAGCGGAGCAGAGTTTCGGAGAGTCGCGGGTTGACATATTTTCAGCATAGTCATCCTCAGTTATTTATAGTAGTTTCTGCTATACAAATGTTTAGTTTTGTTTTTAGTTGATTATTAGACTAGCATTTCATTTTGAGAGCTAAGAGAACATATGTACTTTTTAGCTGACTCTTGTAGTTAAGATTTTTGGATCATTTATATCAGATTGTTGGACATATTTTCTTTAATATCCATTGAGACCTGATTATTTAGAGATTTATTATTTATTTCTTTGTTCTATTTCCTATCTTTATCTCTTTTATATCTGCTTGTACCTGTACTATCGTATTTGATTCCACTAGAGAGATATTTTTGTGATGATGAAATATATAGTTGCATAGTACGGGTGTATGGTAGGTTTGACATCTTTGATTTTACCTTGAACTGAAGACTTGTGTGAACTCGGGGGCATCATATTTGTGAAGCAAATACTAAGAAGATGGTGAATCGTCACCATTTAGCAAGGGAGAACCTGTTTGCTTGCACCCTTGGATTTTTTTCAGTAGCGTGTTGAAGCAAGATCATCTTCCTCCAAACCTATCCCCTTTAGAAATTCATATTTTAATATGTATAATTGGTTAATCTAATGTGTAGTGCTTATTTCGATAATTAGAAATTTAGGATTATCAAGCGTGTTGGAGCTGTTAAGTTCAATAAAATTATTTTATAATTTCTTGTAAGCATGCATTATTTTTTTATATGCACATGCAACATCAAAAATGGATAATTCATTATCGGATTATGAATCGCTTACCACACTAGGGTTATCCCCTAGTGGACATGCGCATGATACTCCACTATCACTTGAAGTCGATTCCGCCATAACGCGTCGAATCTCCCCCAAGTTTCCTTGATGTGCTTCAAAAAGTTTCTAAATCGTGTAAGCACTATCAAAATAAGCATGTTCATTAGAAATAGATAGTTCAAAAGCATTATGCAAGAATTCTAACACTAACTTGTTCATTGTAAACATATTTTTATCATGATTGCTCTACTTGGATTTTTCCAAAGTGGGCACAATGTAAGCACAATCAATAATTTCTCACAAATCAATATTTTTAGATTGAACAAATATTTTAAATATAAAACACCATTGATCATAAGAGAAGTTTTTATATTTTGGAGCAACACTAGAATCATAGCCTAAACAAGATGCACCATTCATATCCATAATTATAATTGTATGCAAGCAAGACAAAAGCAATCAAAACTAGATTAGTATAATAAGATAACTTGGATCTTTAACTCAAGGTGATTAGAGCTTAAATCAAAGAGCACAAAGCTCTGATACCAATTGAAAACACCCTAATGCCACTATAAAAGAACCCTATAGAGGGGGTGAATAGGGTATTATGATAATCTAATTCGATTTTATGCCAATTAGAAACTTATTAACAACTATCCTACCAAATATGATACAAGCAAGATATGTGCAAGGATATTAACTAAACAAGGACAATATAAACATAGACAATATAGTGAATGAAATAAACAATGAGAGAATGGTAATAAAAATAAACACAAATATAAGTGCATCAAGCCAAATTCAAACAAGTAATATGATCACGGAGTTTGGACCTTCCGTCCTACGTCTCCGCTCCCCACTCTAGGGAAGAAATCCACTATCACACCGAGTTTTCAACGCTCATCCGAAAATGTTTACAATGACACACTCGGTTTTCTAGCTCACCGAAAATTTTACAACACTCACAATGTAACCACACTAACTACCACCTTAAGTGTTGGTTTCTAGCCTGTGTTTCCCTCAAGTGCTCGGAATTATGACCAACCTCTAGACTTTACTACCGACACCACTCCTCTGAGGATAACTCCGTCTCTCACCACACACTTCTCTCGGTGTACTAGTGTGTTACAAAGTAAACCTCATAGTTTTACATTTTTTGGAATTTATTTGATATTTTTAAACAGCATTTTAAAATCAGCAAACCAGTTTTTGAATATGTCAGTTTTCGGTCGACCGAACCGGTCGACCGAACCTGAGTTCATATGTTCACTGGGTGACAGAGAGTCTGTCGGTCGACCGGTACGGTCGACCGAGAGCTCCCATCGGTCGACCGATAATTCCGTCGGTCGACCGAAGTAGTACCAGCTCGTTTTTCTCGTTTTCGACCTGTATAGCGGTCGACCGATAAAATTTCCGGTCGACCGATATTGTTACCGTTGGTTTTCTAACGGCTATTTCCTGAGCTGTTTGCTGGGGGGCTTTTCTGTCATTTGTTTTGGGGTTTTTGGCTGAGATTTTAAGAGAGTATATATACCCCATTGCTGATGTCTTTTTAATGTTAATGAAGAGAATTGTTTAAACAAGTTTAAGGGTGTTTTAAGTTTGTTTAAAGTGTGTTTATGAGCTTTTAAGCATTTGAGTGTGTTTGAGTTTGTGAATTCAATTTCACAAGAGCAAGTGGAGATCATCCTTTGGTGTTTGAGCATTCACTCTTCTCCTACTCTCTTGTCATCTTTAGAGAAGTGTTTCTAAACTCATCTAGCAATTTATTATTTTCATTATAATTTTCATAAGCTAGATTTATATTGAGTTTAGTTTAATCATTTTGTTGATACTCTTTGTTCACACACAACCTATTGAGCTTAGTGTATTTACATTCATAGTATAATTTGGGGTTGTGGGTTTGTGACTAAGAGTTGTGCTTAATTGAGTTCTCACCTTGTTTAGAGAACAATCAAATTAATTTATATTGTGTTTAATTGTGAGGATTCACTTGTAATACACTTGTACACCGAGTGAGGAGTGTGTGGTGAGAGACGGGGTCGAATCCAAGAGGAGTGGCGTCGGTTGACGAGCCTAAGGAGAGGTTGTAACCGAGCACTTGAGGAGGAGGACACGGGCTAGGACCAACACTTAGTGTGTGAGGTGTGATTGCATAGTGATTGTATTGTGAGGTGTAAACGTTGTTCGGGTGAACGTAGAAAACCCGGTTGTGATAGTGGAGATCTCCTCGAGGTGAGGAGCGGGGACGTAGGTCATGGGGACCGAACCTCGTAATCATATCGTTTTGTTTGTGATTGCATTGGCGTTCTTATTCTTGTGTAGATTGTTTATTTTACCCTTGTGTTAGTTTATATACCCTTGCTCATATTTTTGTAATATCTCATTGCTAGGATATATACATTTGTTCATATTGCTTATCCTAGCTCATTTATCTTGTTGTATTTCATACTTGCTAGGATAACTTATTAATTAGTTTTAATTGGCATATAATCGGATTAGATTAGCATAAGACCCTAATCACTCCCCCTCTAGGGTCTAACATATACAATATATGAGCATGTTGAAACACTTTATAATGGATTTAGAAACTTATACAAGATATGAAAATAGTGTAAACAAGTCTTCAATCTATAATCATAATATTTTTTCCAAATACAATATAAAATAAAACATATGAATATAAATGTATATTTGTTTCATGTCTATATAACTAAACTAAAATAACTTACCCTCATGAAAACAAACATGTATAAACATTTTTTGGAATTTATTTGTAAAAATTTTGTTTGTGGATAAAACCAAAAACCAAAATGTGTATGTATATATAACTATATATATACATAGAAACCAAAAACTAAATGTGTGTGTGTGTGTGTGTGTGTGTATAACCAATAAAATGTGTGTGTATATGATATTGAGCTTAAAGTACTAAATACACATAATATAAAACCTAAACTAATATACCAAGCAATGATCTTGATCTTCAATAAGCTCTTTTTGGTAAACTTGCGGATAAAGCTTGAATTTAGATCTTCAACTTGAATTGCATTGCTTCATACCGATATTCCGGCAACCTCCTTTGATATGATCGTTATGGCGCAATTTCATCCAACCTCCAACATATTGTTTGTCTACAATTAATTCAAAAACACAAACACTAGACAAACAACATTAGTAGTAAATTGTTTGTTAAACATTATCAAAATAAAAAGTCTAACAGTCTATTTTGAAAATTTGTCCTAAAGATTTTAAAGCATGTATTGTCTTTTTCGCTGGATATGGTGTCTATGAATTAGGATAAAATTATTTAAATTTTGGTTAATTATGAATAAAAGTCTTAATTTCAATTTAATTCACTTTGTATAAATGCAAAATTGATGACGGGATTTACCATTGAGTTTTAGTATTCGTTAAATGACCAAAGAAATTTCGAACTTATATTTCGCAACTCAGTTATAGTAAAGCAATAAGCTTAAACCAATAAAATGTGTGTGTATATGATATTGAGCTTAAAGTACTAAATATACATAATATAAAACTTAAACTAATATACCAAACAATGATCTTGATCTTCAATAAGCTCTTTTTGGTAAACTTACGGATGAAGCTTGAACTTAGATCTTCAACTTGAATTGCATTGCTTCATACCGATATTCCGCCAACCTCCTTTGATATGATCGTTATGACGCAATTTCATCCAACCTCCAACATATTGTTTGTCTATAATAAATACAAAAACACAAATACTAAGCAAACAACATTCGTAGTAAATTGTTTGTTAAACATTATCAAAATAAAAAGGCTAACAATCTATTTTGAAAATTTGTCCTAAAGATTTTAAAGCATGTGTTGTCTTTTTTGATGTATATGGTGTCTATGAATTAGGATAAAATTATTTAAATTTTGATTAATTATGAATAACAGTCTTAATTTCAATTTAATTCACTTTGTATAAATGCAAAATTGATGACGGGATTTTACCCTTGAGTTTTAGTATTCGTTAAATGACCAAAGAAATTTTGAACTTATATTTCGCAACTCAGTTATAGTAAAGAAATAAGCTTGGATTTAACCTTGAGTTTTAGTGTTCGTTAAATGACCAAAGAAATTTCGAACTTATATTTCGCAACTCAGTTATAGTAAATAAATAAGCTCAAAAGCAAACAAATCAAAATATTTTACCACATGCAATTCACTTGCATCCCAACTTGTTTGTCTAACAGTGTAACTGCATCCGATTAAATAGTTAATTTTTAAAATATATAATTTAGATTTGTAGAAATTATTTCTTTATAACAATGATATATAAATCCATAATTTGAATATTAATGTAAATCAGTAATTTAAGTATCTGATTAAAAAAATCTAATTTGGAACTCTAAATCCCCAAAGTATAGAACCTGTTAAAATTATGTAAAGAGATTAAAATATAGCATCAAATGTTCAATAAAAAAGAAAAAGAAAACATATGAAAAATAATGTATAGTAAAGGATTTTGTGGCTGTTTGATTGGTTTCCATAAATGATACGAAATTGTTTTTCATGCTAAAAACTTGTTTCCATGCCTTCCCGATTGATTCCTTTAAAATCTAATTTTTATGTTCGTTTCGCCTTAAATCAAGGGAAAATAATTTTCAAATCAATTCATTGTTTGGTTGGTAACTAAAAAAGACACTTGTCTTTATGGAGGTTTCCATGTGCATCCAATGGTTTTCCACCCTTTCTCATGTTTTTAAGCAAAACAAACTGCCCATCTACAAACAAATGTATGATAAGAAATGAATCAAATAAAGGTCAGCAATTTTTTGATTTAGTAAATATACAATATATAAAAGAAAATTCTGATTTCCCTTAAATAATCTTTTAAATCAACTTTGAATGAATAATAAAATGAATAATTATCTAATCTAATTAATTGATGAGAAAATGAACAAAATTACTGTCAACTCTTATTTGATTTATTTAATATATATTATTACCAAGAGTATCTAATTTCTTTAATATAATCTTCGAGTCAAATTCAAACAATTAATTAGATGAATTATCAAATTATTTTCTAATAATTAATTAAATTTAAAACACATTTCTATTAACACTTTCCAAAGCTTCTACAACTTTCCTCCAACCGAACTAACCCCAGCAACCTTAACTAGATGCCTCTCATCAATCAACCTCCTCACTCTCTCAGCATCCCCAAACCTACCAGCCTCATTCAACATATTAGACAACATCACAAAATCCCCTCCGTACTCTTTCTCCTCAAACTCCCTTATCCTCCTTATCACTCTTTCCCCCATCTCCACCTCCCCAAACTTATTACAACACCCCAACAATGTCCTCCACACGACCACATTCACCGCCACTGGCATCCCCCTTATTGTCTCCTCCGCCTCTTCCAACCTCCCCGCTCTCCCTAACATATCGATCAAACAACCGTAATGCTTGATATCAGGCTCAATGTCGTATTCGAACACCATGCTTGAAAAATATTGGAGACCCTCTTCGACTAGCCCTCCATGGCTACACGCATTCAATACACTCAAAAATGTGACACGGTTCGGTCTAATGTTTTTCTCGATCTTCATGTCTTCGAATAGTTGAATCGCCTGTTTTACCATCCCGTGTGTTGCGAAAGCTGTAATAATTGTTGTCCACGATACTAGATTCTTTCTATCTGATGTTGTGTCGAATAGTTTCTTGGAGTTTTCGATCGACCCGCATTTTGCGTACATGTCTATGAGAGAGTTTTCTACGCGGATGTCAACAAGTGTCAGACCTCCTTTATGACAATGAGCATGCAGCGTCTCACCCAGCTCGACCGACCCAAGGTTGGAGATCGAAGGGACGATTGCAAGAACTGTGATCTCCGTAGGCATTATGGCTCTCTTGCTCATTCTTCGAAACATGTCCAGAGCTTCTTTCGCTTGATTAGCTCGAGTGTACCCATCGATCATCCCGGTCCAAGAAACCACATCAGGGGTTGGCATTCGTTCAAAAAGCTGTCTAGCCTTTTCAACCTCGCCCGACAAAGCAAAGCCGGTTATCATTGCATTCCACGTGACCAAGCTTCTTTCAGGCATTTCATCAAACGCCTTCTTGGCATCAATCAAATACCCACAAGTGGCATACATGTTAGCAAGAGAAGTATGCACATAGAGATGGAAAGCGAAGCCGTTCTTGACTACTTGGCAATGAAGCTGTGCTCCAATCCGAGCGCTAGAGAAGTTAGCGCAGGCTTTGAGGAGGAAGGAGAAGGTGAATGTGTCGACAAGGATTTGGGGAGCGCAGAAGTGGAGCATTTGGTTGTAGAGGAGGAGGGAATGTTGAGGAGATGGAGACCGAGAGTAGATTTTGATGAGGGTGTTCCAGATGATGATGCCGGTTTGGGAGATTTGCGTTCGGTGGAGGGAGGAGGTGATTAGGTAGGCGTGGATTTGGTGGGCTGGGCCTGTTTCGGGCCGGTGTCGGTGGAGGTGGAGGAGGGAGAGGAGGTGGTGCTCATTGTTTTTTGTGAGGAGGTGGTGGTGGGAGGAAGAGGAGGGAGTAGAATAGGGGAGAGAGTTGAGGGGGCGTTTTTTGAATCTTGAGGGGAAAGGAGTTTTGAACAATGGCATTGGATTTAGGATAGGTAGGGATCATTGGATAGCATTATGTATGTACTCTTTGTTATCACTCTCTAGCTCTCGAAATGGTTTTAGTTGTAAAAATGTTCAGTTTAGCACCTATGCTCATTTGTACACGCAAAAACATTGCGTTTAGAGAATTAGAGCCTATTCTTATTATTATTCGTACACCAAAAAAGGATCAAAATTACTATAAATCTAATTCAAGAAGATACACCAGAAGGCAAAGAGCTCTCAAAAATCAGTAAAAGCACATTACTTAGACCTTTCGCTTTTGTGGGTTAATTTATAATTTGCAACATATATATACGCCCCAATTCTCGGGATTTTTTTTTTTGAAAGGGCTGAGTCCTCCTAATGGTGTAAGGGATCGAACTTGGGCTCTCCTCAGACGTAGGAGAGCCCTAACAAGTTTCTCCTCTTGCCAAAAAGAAAATTGCAATG